>VYZQ01070314.1:0-11589 GCA_013400655.1 Mystacornis crossleyi
CCTCATTTCCCCTCATGTCCCCTGTGAATATCCCCTGGGTGAGTGTCCCCTCACGTCCCCCCTCAGGCAGCACCCGGGTGGCCCCTCACAGTCTCCGTGCGTGCCCTGGGTGGCTGTTGTGGCACAGAAATTCACCCCGATCCCGTGTAATTCTTGCAGGACACCTCCAGTCCAGGTGTGGGATAGCGAAGGCACCTGCCCCTTCCCTGAAAACTGTGGAAATAGGTTAATAGGAAAAACGTTGGGGCTTTATTTTTTAATGAAGCTGGGAGTGTGTTAATTGCGTTGCTTCAAGATAATGAGGTATCCTAATTTCTGTCTTTTTGATCCTTAGCTGCTTATTACAAGGAAAAATGTTTTTAATTTATATTTGCCCAAGTGAACGTGTTGCAGGCTGCGTTGGGAACTGTGTGTTCAACCACAAGTCGGGGTTGTGAGGTGCTTTTGGTTAATTTGTGGCCAAATACAGGTTGTGTTGGGAGCACTGGGCTCTCCTGGTGTGTGTAAGGCTGAAATAAATCCAAACTATCTTCAGTTAACTAAAAGGTGGAAGTTAAAAGAGCTTGTGTTGGGTTGCTCCAAGTACCAGCCAGCAAGGAAGGATGGTCTTGATCAAAATACTTAAAATTTTAATCCTGTAGGAATGGCTTGAGACGAATTCTCACTGAGGAAAAGAAAAACCAGAAGAGTGATGAAGAATTGTCTTCCCCGGTTGTCTGTTACCTTTCAGTAGTAAAGAAACAGAAGTTTTAAAGAGTTTAGAGTCATTAATCCTTTAAAATATTTAATGCCACTGATTAATTTGAAACCAGAACTAGAGAATAATTGACAAGGGCAGGGTCGGGGAGGTTTCAGAGGGAAAATCGTGTCCCTGTAGGTTGGCAGAGTCCGGTGCCACTGCAGTTGGGACTCACTGTGTTGGTGTGGAACCTGGGTTTGAAGAGCCACCCACTGCTGTAGTTTTTGGGGAATTACTGGCTCCCTTGATCCAAATGATGCTGCAGGTGAAGCCTTCAACCCTCACGGGACCATGTGGAGGTGGTGAACTCTTTGGGGTGTTCACTGGAGTTTTGTGGATGTTTTTTTCCACTCCTCCACGAACCAAAGCTTCGTTCTGTCCGTGGTTTCTACTGGAACACAAAGAATAGTTCCTAATCTTCATCCTGCTTTTGTGCACTCCCAGAGATCTGCGCTTGCCAAGAGCTTTTATCCTGCAGTGAGGCCGGATGATCGATGTCTCGGGGTTATTGCTGTAGAGTGTGTTTCAGGAAGAAATAAGTTCCCTTTCCTTCTCTCTGCGCTGCCCCGAGTCCCTCAGCTGTGTGTGTTTAGTGCCAAGTCAGATCTAGTAAAAGCTGTTCGGGGGTATTGTGTGAGTGCTCTGCTCTCTGAGGAGCAGGGGGTTTGTGTCCCACCATCCCAGATCACGGTCCAGCTCTCTCCACACCCATCCTGCACCACGTGGACACAGCCAGCGCCGCTTTCGTTGGAAAACTGGAAAGCTGAGCTGTGTGTTCCTCAAAAGGGGCAGTTTTGCCAAAGGAAACAACAGGCAGAATATTTTGCTGGGTTCTCCATTCCCACCAATTCTGCTTTATTGTGAAAGAATTCCTTACAATCGTTCTTGCTCTCTTGCCACAAAGTTTTCTGCGAAAGTATTGAGACAGCCTCAGTGCAGAGGGGATTGCACACACCAGTGGACTGAACACCATCACCGTGGGTCTTTGTGGGTCTGGGCAGTACATCATTATTTAGGAGCACATGCAAAAAGGACTGGAAAGCACAGGAAGATTTTCAGGAGTGAAGATAAATACCTGAATTGGGTTATGATTTTGCCAGAAACTACTACAAACCACAAAAGATGAGTGCTCTGCCTTTATCCCCAGTGGCAGTAGTGACTGATTTACCCGTTCAAGTGATGCTGAGGAGTAACTCCTGTGATTATTTGGCACAGTAGTTTTGAGTGTTAATAATTTACAATTTATGTTACCAGGATTATTAGCTGGAATTTCTAGAAGGCACACACGTAATAAATATTTTCCTTTTTTCCTTTGTTTCAGGATGGAGGAGAGACCACTCTGAGAAACTGTTCCGTTGTGGACTTTGCTGTGGTCTGCTAGAATGTTCCTTATGGATGCTCCTCCTCTGGTCGCTCTTCAGACAAAATGGGAGTCCTTTGGACCAGCAAGGAATTGTAGATACCCCGTTTGCTTCCCTGAATCTGACGGCGACGTCACCAGAACCTCTGTGAGCGCCAAAGTTCAGATGATCATAAACAACCTGCAAAGCCAAGAGCCTGCCCTGGGTATGAACAATGAGTGTGGCTGTGTTATGCAGAAGAGACAGAAGGCAGAAAAAGGCACCAGAGTCACACCCAGCACCGCGGTGCTGCGGAAGCATCCTCAGTACACCCGGTGTGGGTGCCCTGAGGAGTCCGATGACACCGAAGTGGAGGAGAACGTGGAATTTGGGACTCTCCTGCTCGATTCTGACAGCGACGATTCTGTGGACAGAGGTATAGAGGAAGCCATCCAAGAGTACTTGAAAACGAAAAGCAAAAGTGCCCAGTCGTTGCCAAGGAATGCAGAGCGTTCTGAGAATGTGAGCAGAGACAAAAGGTTTAAGAGAGAATTCTCCCAGAACAAAGTGGCGAGTAACCTCCTCCCCGTGAAATTTAAAGCCGAGATGCTCTCTGAAGAGTACCTGTCTGACCACCTGGGAATTGGGAAAAGGCTCCAGCCTGCTTCCCCTCAGAGCATCAGCAGCGATGACTCCTTTGAACAGAGCATACAAGCTGAAATAGTGCAGTTCTTGAATGAGAAGAAGCAGCAAGAAATTAGTAAATGTGCTGCTGAGGAGGATAAAAAAGATTCCCGTGTGAGATCTGTCCTGAAATGCAACAAAGAAGCAACGAACAGAACCAACTGTGGTGCTCTGAAGCAAGGTTGTAGCACGCTGCTCCTGAGACACCATCCCAAGCTGCAGAAATCCAGCACCCAGTCCAAGTGTTTGCAGTCAAAAATCCAAGTGGAGCCCAGTGATTTCGGCCAGGTGAGCCAAGCGTATCTGGAAATGGGCACTGCCAGCCAGCCCTGGCTCGTGGAGCAGAGTGAGGGAAGTGGAGCTCATTACTGGGAGCCAAGGGAAGCACTTATCAAGGAGAGCATGCACACGTCTGACTCGAGCAGCGATGATGGCATTGAAGAAGCCATTCGGCTTTACCAGCTGGAGAAAATCAGGAAAGAGGCAGGCCATGCAGCAAACTGTGTCCCTTTGCAGAGGGAACAATTTGATCCAAAGGGTATGGCAGACATTTCTGCCAGCCTGACAATTAGCTCCACAAAAAGTGCCTCACCAGAAATCCATAAAAACCCTATGAGCAACAAGAGAAAAGAAATTAATTCCAAGTCAACGGGATTAGAAAGCACCAGCAATGACTTTAATAAGCTGTTTAAACCACTGAAAAAAGCCAGACATTTTGCACTTCCAGAAAACAAGATTGCTGCTTGTGAGCTCACACTGCAGGCCTCTTGCAGAGCAGACACATCTGCAGAACTCATGTGTGCAGAAGCTATCCTGGATATTTCCAAAACAATCATGCCATCCCAAATGGGAAGTGACAACAAATCCCTCACTGCAGACTCCTTCTTTTCTCCCCAGCTTCTCTCTTCCTCCCGTTGTGAAAGTGACAGCAGCCTTGTGGACAGTGATGACAGCATAGAGCAAGAAATCAGGGCTTTCTTGGCTCTGAAAGCACAGTCAGAAAACCTTGGAACTAAAGCTCCCAGCCTGTCACGCTCCATCCAGATGCCTTTGCCTTCTGATCCAAACAGCCTCACCGGGACCCTTGAGCCTTCTCTGCCCAAAACACTGAAATTATCCCTGAGTCGGAAAAGGAGACTTAAAAGGGAAGGCAGAACAGCAAAACAAGGGGCATCAAAACCACCTGAGCAGCTGGAGACGGGACTTTTCCAGCCAGGTAACTATTCCAAATTCCCTGTGCTCCAAGAGGAGCACGCCCCGAGCAGCCCCGCAGAACTCCGGGATGCTCAGAGTAGTAAAGACCCGAGGCAGCAGCAGCAGCAGCTGATGTCTCCCAAATTGTCTGGCTCTGATGGCAGCAGATGTGTGGCCTCGGACTCTGTGAACCCTTTTCTGCAGGTTCAGAGTAGCACAAGAAAACCTACAAAAAACCCCACCCGAACCGCAGAGAGGGAGGGGTCGGGTGATGAGAGCAGCTCTCTGGACAGTGATGAGGATCTGGACAGTGCTATCAAGGACCTGTTACGGTCTAAAAGGAAGTTAAAGAAGAAATCCAAGGACCAGAAAGCTCAGTGCAAGAAGAAAGTCAGATTCAGTGAGACAGAAACTCAGCTGCTGGATGAGTTCAGTAACCTCCAACAAAACGAGTGGAAATGTAAAAATCCCTCACTGCTGAAAAGCTGCCTCTCAAAACCTAGGAAAGCTGTGAGGGAGAATGCAGTCAGGAACCCTCCAGACAACATCAGGCTTCCCAATGACAAGCCAGAAACCATGAAAAACCTGGAGTTTAACTTACAGCTTAAAAAAGCCAATAAACCTAAACCAGTTTCGAACCAGCGGGGGGCTAAAAATAGAAAATGTGCTTTCCCAGCTGTGTCAGACGCCAGTGACAGCAGCTCGGTGGACAGCGATGACAGCATCGAGCAAGAAATCAGGAGGTTTTTGGCAGAAAAAGCTAAAGATTCTGCAAGCAATTCAGAGATGCAGAAAGGTGATGCAAGTTTGGACCTATTCAGAGCAACCAAACAAACTGGTGTTAAAGGAAAAGCAAAGCAGCAGCCGGTGGAAAATGAGATCGACCTCGTGCTGGGTCAGAGTAAAAAGACTGAGGTAGCTCAGCAAACTGAGGAGGTGAAGAACTCTCAGAGAACAGAAGGGAAAAGTGCAATGTTAACTGGCAGTGGGAAATGTGCTTCCTCTGCAGAGAATGTTCCTACTACTGGTCAGTCAAAAGCTAAGCAAGGACTGGGAGGGGTCAGAGGTGGTGCTGCTGGGGAGTTACCTGGGAGTGCAACAGGGAAAAGGAATGTCCGTAACACAGAGCCCCCCAAACCCAGCAGAAATGAAGGGTGTAAAGAAGTAAGTCATAAAGTAAGAAATGGATGAACTTCAAAGCCCAGATCTAAAAGGAAGAATACCTTCCAACTAAAAATTTCGAGTAAATTTATTGCAGGTCTGAAATACGCCCGGGACAGGAAGAAATCAATGCTTTTGAACAAAAAGCAGAAAGCAGAGTGTTTGCTCACCCAGAGCAGCGCCCTGGGAGCAGAGGCAGCCTCCCAGGACACAGATGGACTTAACCCCTCGCCAAAAGGTGCATTCAGTGGGGAAATCACACCAGCAATAAAAGCACCCAGTTCTTCTCAGAAACTCACTGTGGGAGGGGCAAGTCCCCATGTAGCAGAAACCTATGCAGGAGCTGAGGCTGCTCCTGTGTGTCTCCAAGAGGCAGCTGAGGGCTGCAGGAAGGCTGATGCTCCAGGGGATCAGTCACACTCCAGCTCCAGCCTCCCCTCGCAGGAACGGAGTGTGGCAGCAGGAAAAGCTGATAAGGCTTGCGGAGGAACCTCCAGAGCTGAGAACACCCAGATGTGGATCGGGGAAGGAGATACCCACAAAGGCAGCTGGGCTGAGTGCACTGTGGATCCCCCACGCCCTGAGTGTGGCGTGGGAAAAGCAGATAAAGTCAGCAGAGCCCCAGCTCAGCAGGGTGCTCAGGTGTGCAGTAAGGGAGGGAATAACCAGCTGCACAAGAGGCCAGATCCAAGTGTAGCTTTCCCAAGGCAGGAATTGAGTGTGACAGCAGCAGCAGTGGGTAACAGTGGAGGAGTATGTGCAGAAAACAGTGTGCAGATGTGCGTTAAGGAAGAAAAAGTTGTCAGGCAGGAAGAAATTCAGGTATCCGGCTCCAAAATGGAAGGAAAAATACCTGTCCTGCAGAACAGGGAAGCTGCTAGTGAAGTACAGCAAGGGCAGGAATTTTTAACCAAAACCTGTGCAAAATTTACTGACCTACCTGCAGGGGACTGCCCAGGTTCCCTCTTGGAAAAAAAGGTTTCAAATATGTAAGTACTTTTTTTTTTTTTTAACACTAGCAGTCTTTTTATAAAATAACTCTTATTGTAATTACCTTGATAAAACTTGAGACAGGAAAGGAGAGGCAGTGGGAGGTGCTGATGCCTGTATATCATACACACACTAATGTGAAAATAATTCTATTTAACAGGGATATCACGGATAGACATACGTAGCTTTTGTAGAATTTTGTAAATTATTTAAAGTGCTCTAAGGAAATATTTTTTATAATGATTTTTAGGGCTTGCATTCCTACAGGATGCTGTAGTTACTGTAGATAAGATATTGGCTAATCACACTTTAAGTTATGAGGCCTCTCATTGTCTCTCAAAGGCAAACCTGTTTGCGCACAGAATTTATTTGGGAACCTGTTGAGAGATCCTAGGAAAACACAGCCTTGGATAGCAGTGCAGGTGATCTGACACTGGGCACATCCGAGCTGCCTTAGGACAACCCTGTGAGTGGGTTTTTGCTGGGAGCTCAGTTTTCCCACCCTGAGGACTGTGGGATGAGGTCCCTAAGCAGAACTGAGTGCAGCTGTGGGTGTGGAGACCCAGCCTGGAAGATACAAATGCAAATTCAGGTAAATCAGGTGGATGGCTCTGTCTGCACGTCCTGTGCACAGGGATCTCAGCAGCTGCTCAAAGTCCTTTGGAATACCCAGAACCTCCTGCTAGCAGATGATCCCAAGCACAACTGCAGTCCAAGACAAGTGAAGGAGCGTGTCTGTTCAGACAACATGATTTCCCTGGATTTCCCTGGATTTCTGTACTGTCGGGCCTGCAGGGCTCAAACAATTCCTCGTTATTCTCAACGATCTCATTTTGATGCCCTGCAGTTACCCAGGGATGGCTTTTGGTTTCCTGAATGAACTTTCTGGAATCGAGTGCCCTTAACTTTCCTTTTTTCAGAAGTGGTTTTTAAAATGTTACATTTCTGTGAACTTTTCACTGACAATTTTGGTGCAATAAAGCAAAGCTGGGTTTGCTGTAGGAAGTCACAACACAAAACGCCACGGATATTTTCAGCACTGTTCTTTCTTCAGGCTCTTTCTCTGCCTCCGTCGCCAGCAGCCCGAATAAAGCAATTTTTCACTACTATCTTTTTATTTGTACTGACTTTCAACGGGGTTGAAGTAGCACATTCACATCACACACACACAAAAAAAAAAGTGCCCCCACACTGGTTTCACTGCAAATTCAAAAGGTGTAAATTGGAGCTCTTGCTTCTTTCATTTTCATTTGTGTGTCGTGAAGTCCTTGGAGGAGTTTGTTCTCTCATCTTGTCCCTGTGAATTGATCTGATATTCTCTTTGTCTGGTCTTCTGCAGAACTTCTCTCAGCCGAACCACCACTTAGCATCACTTTGTTTCTCAGTCACTCCGGGAGTCTTCCTCCAGGCTGGCCTTAAACTTGCAAAATGGAGCAAAAGCAGCCAAGACTGGATCCAGTATCCCATGGTGTCCTTGGTGTGATGCAGAATACGGGCAAAATACGGTGTAGCATAGAGTAGTAACTGTGGCATGTAGAGAAATAAACATCCTTGGTGTGTTTACGCTGTCGTGCAGCTACGATTGAAACATGTTTATAGTGCTCACTTGGCATTTCTGACTGTCCAGCCACCTTTTTGTAGCCCTTGGGTTGGCTGGCCGGGTTGTTTAAAGGTCAGTGTGTTAGCTCATCTCCATTTTGTGGTAGGATACCTTGGAAAAGTGTTTTTTACTTAGCTCAGTGCCTGCAGACCCTCTCCACACGTTTATCTTTTGCTCTGCCTTGATTCCGTTCCAGGGTTTGGGCCTTTTGTTTGGAATAGGTCAGTAGGCTGGTATTTTACACTAGAAGTTTTCCAAGTACCTTGCTTTAAAAGGATTAAACTGTATACTTAATTTTCGTAGAGATGTTGGAAGCACTATGTACTGTTTGTATTAAAAGCTGAATGTTTCTCCTCAAAAAGTTTTCAGTAAATCCACATTACGACTTCAGAGGTGTCTCGTGCCCCTGTCGCTGTGTCTGTGTCCTCAGTACCACTCGTGACCTGATTCACTCCCAGTGAAGATGCAATTCCAGTTACCTTGTGCTTTAAATAAAACCTGATTTCAAACAGCACTTTTTTTTTTTTAATGGATGAACTTGATTTGTATATAGGAAATGGTGTACATTGCTGAGTTTCTAATGTTTAATAAATGGGGTTCTGCCCATGGACCGTGAAACCGGAGTGCTCCAATGGTTTGTGTCATCCTCTTGAGTGAGTTATCATTTCTGTGGTCCCTTTTCCCTCCTGACTGAGGCTGTCATTGAGTCTTTGTAACAAAAAACGAAGGAGGAGGATTTGCAAAATACGAAGGGGTGGCTTTTGGGAGGTGAGAATGGTGCTTGTGGTAGCAGAACCCCAAGAGTTTTCCTTCCTGGTGTTTGTGCTCAGGGAGTGGAGTCTTTCCTTGTGTGTCAAGGAACACCTCTGGAACTGGAACAGCCATGGCTCCAGTGGCAGGGTCCTCATCCTGGCCCAGTTCTCATCCTTGTTCAGGGAAGAGAAGTCTGGTGCTTTGGAGCAATAAGAAATCCCTCTTACACATCACCAAAGGCTGATCAGCTGAGGAATGAAAAAGAATATCTTGAGTGGCAATGAATTCATGAACAGGAGTCCCACACGTGGTACCAGGGTGGGGACTGCAGCACACACCTCTGGAGGCTGAATCGTCATAGGTGCCATTCCAAAAGCAGATTTTATTTCCTGTTTATAGTGCCCGTGACAGCCCCAGAGAGGGCACAGACCCTGCTGGCCCCGTCAGCCCAGTGCCAGCTCTGGGGAGTGCCCAGAAATCTCCTTTTTCCATCATCCCCACCCTCCTGAGACACCAGTTAATCCCTTACTGCAGTGGATACATGGAACCATAAACTCTGCTCTTCTAAAGCTTGTAAAGTCACCTTTTTTTAATGAGTGCTGGTTCATATTTTTAAAGAATGCACAATGCTAATTTTTCTTTCCAGTCAGAGCAGAGAACTTGTTAATTTAGATATTAAGTGATTAAACCACTTGGTGGTTTTTATGGTGGCTCTGGTGAGTTACAGATCCTGGCTGCAGCACCACAGCTCTCAGATAAATCTGAAAAAAAGGTTTATTGCTTCATTTTTTTACCCTAATAACTGTTTTTGTGTGCTTTGGGAACAATCTTCAAGGATCCTCAAGGGACCGCAAGGACTCCCTCAATTTTTTATTAGCAGTTCTTTGCTGCTGTTTTATGAACATGTGTTGTGAGGTGTAGCTGCTCTTTACACAAGGCAGGAACGCACCATCCCTGCCCCCATTTCTTTTATTAATGTAGAATCTCTTTAATTTTTCATCCTTTCAGTTTGTGATAGTTCAGCTTCACATAATTTTATCTGCAAGCGTGAAAATCTTCCTTTCAAAAGACAGAGTAGAAAGAGATTGTTTCAGGTAGATCCTGTGTGGTGAAATGTGTCATTTTTAGGATGATATTTTGAATTTGGATGGGTATTTCTTTTAAAAAAAGTGTATTTGGTCTAACCTCTGAACACTTAGATACACTGCATGCCAAACTCTTCAAAGGAACTGGTTTCAAGAATAAAACTAAAAGGGAAGAAATTGAGGCAAGGGAGAAGAGGTGGGTGTTTCAGACGGAGTGGGAAAATATGTGACAGAATCCACTCCATTTATATTTTTAAGAGGCAGCCTTACCCCTAAATTATGCCACCTGCAGAAAAATCTCGGGATAAAAATAAATGTAACATTGTCACAACTATTTCTATCGACTCAACACTGTTATTTTCTCATTTCAGGAGAAGAAAGGGAAGTTCTAAGAAGCTCCAGGTACTGTCTAGAGTCTAATACCAGAAAAACAGCAAACAAGAGAGGGTTGCTTATTTCTTTTCATATGTTAAATCTTTGAAATGTTAACTTTTCAGGCCCATTTCTGCTCAGTTTATTTATCTGATGTATTGGTGTGTTTGCAGCAGGGGGAGATTTACCCAGCTCTTCCTATGTTTGAGATAACCACATGCCACAAATAGTTCCACAAATAGGAATAATCAGTTGCAGTGGTGTTTGGACATAATGTTACACTCATTATTTATATTTTTAGCAAACAGTTTGAATAATATTATGCTCATTTTCAATGTTGTGTTACATTTGTAAAGTTGGACTGTTTCTCATCCACAAACAGGCAGAGTGGTTTCTCTTAAAAGCTCATCTTTACCCAAAAATGTTCAGGTGTTCTTTCAGTGCACTCGCTGTCCAACCGATGCAGTTTCTCTGCCTGTAACTACAGTTGTTCCAATAAAACTTTTTAAAAATTTCTTTTTGATAACTTGTCATTATTTGAATCATTTCTCCAAACTTTGTAGTTTTGAGAGAGAAGGAACGTGAACTTTTTACAAGAAATCCAAAGAGTTAATGAATACCTCTGGAAAACTTGCAGATTGATTAGTCATTAAACAGCAGAGAGGCAGTTTAAATCTTAATTTTTAATGATAATGTGGTATATGAGCCAAGAGTGTAAAGGATGATTAGTGACAGAGAAGAGGATAACGGGATATATAATATGTAATATATATTGTTCTAGTATTTATATGCTGCTGATAAATTATGTAAAAGCCTTCACACAAGCAACCTAACTGACATTACCCACACTAAATCTTTAATATATTACTCCTAATAACACTGCCTCTGTAATCTCGTGGGTTTCGTTTAGCATCAAGGCTGGCTGTAGGTGCTTTTCCCAACCCAGACTGCAGCCGCAGGGGCTCCGCGGTGCCCCGGCTACAGCGGCTGGTCCCTGCAGTGCGAGGGGCCGCTGCGGCTGTAGCTGGGGTGGAAGTCCAGGTGCTCGTAGGCGGTGATGAAAGTGTCGGGGCCGGTGCAGTGGCTCTTCTCCAGGGCCGTGTTCAGACTCTCGTTCCTGACCATGCCAATCCTGCCCAGATGATTCGAAAACTTGTGCGAGAGGATGTTGAAGCAGTTCTGGGGGTGGCGAGAAAAAAAAAGGGGGGAAGGGGGCGGGGCAATGTTTTAAATGCCAACATGGACAGCACCCGCAAAGCCTGGATGCAGCGGGGCTGGACGCAGACGAGGGCGGCGTGTCTCCATCCGCCCCGGCTGCTCGGTGCAGAGGCCGAACTCGGCCGGGCCGTCCCCGAGAGCCCCGCGGGTCACGTACCGGCAGCTCGTGCACCGTGGGGGCCCTGCTGCCGTAGCCCTGGCTGGTGGTCCGGAAGCGGGGGTGGGCCGGCGGGTGCCTGCGGGGCGACAGCACAGCTAGCGCGGGGAGCGGGGCGGCGGGGGCCGCGCCCGGGGCAGCGCTCACCCGTAGCCGCGGCAGAAGGTGAGCTCCTGGAAGCGGCGGGGCACCTCCTGGCCGGGGCCGGACATGGCGGAGCCGCCGGGCCGGGCCTGGTCTGGCCGCGGGGACGGGAGCGTTGCCCGGCGACGAAACGCGGAGGGCGGGGAGCGGCC
>VYZQ01070318.1:0-21382 GCA_013400655.1 Mystacornis crossleyi
AGGGAAAGGGAAGAAGGCCTGGACAGTTCACAGTGTCATGGGTCTCCTGTTCTCCTGCAATGCAGGTTGCAGATGGGGAAGGGAAAGATACCTGCTCCCCTCCCAGTGGCACCCGCCCTGTCTCAGGCGGAGCAGAGAGACATGCGATAAGAGGAGGTTATTATCCTGTTTTTCCCGGTCCTGCCTGCATTCTCATGTTACTGCACTTCTGACAGCCCCAGAAAAAAATCTCCTATGGTCCATGTGAGGGTTAAGACAATTAATCAGCTATTAAACTACAGCTTTGAGTTAAAAGCTTCCCAGAAAGCTGCTGACTGCACGCAAATCAGGAGTTACCTAGTTCACATTTGACTGAGCAGGAGTACCTGTGGGCAAAACATACCCCTTGCAGTGAAACAAAAAGCCACGGCTGGATAACATACCCTGAGAGCAGAGCTTTGCCTCTTCCCAGGCATAAATCACCCATAGGTGGGCTGTGATGTTCCCTGCTGTGCCTGTTATCTGCTGTGTGAAGCTCCCCGCAAACACTCCTGGCTCTGCAGGCAGCTTGAGATCTGCCTCTAGGATGAGCAGGCTGCACCCTGACTTGATTATTTTACTGTCAATATCCCCAGGGTCCCTGGGCTACCACGGCCTCATGAAGCAGGGCATCAGCTATCCACCAGGCTGTCTCCGTGCTGAGCCAAGGACCATTTGGCTTGTTCTGCTTCAAAGCATGTTCCATGAACACGGCAAACACCTTATGCCTCCACAACAACTACACCTCTTCCCCACAGACCCTCCACTTCTGCAGTGCCAACAAAACTCCCAGCAGATTGCCCTCAGCTGCTTCTTGCCCCGCAAACCTGCTGGGTGGGGAGCTGCTGGTGCCCCAGGCAGTCTGTGCATGGTGGGCAAGTGCTGGGCACCTGCTGTAGCCCTGCCAGGTACAGAGACCCCTACAGTGCCCACTCCTGCTGCTTCTGGGGTCCCAAAATGAGGCATGCCAGCAGCCATCCCTGGAAGGGGAGGAGATGACCAGGCAGGCACCCATAGTTGCACAACCCCTAGTTCCTGTGGAAACCAGCACAACAGCAGCCCTATTTCTGCCTGAACAGATGAAAGCAGGGATGGGGCTTGCTGGAGCAGACAAAGAGCAGTGCCAGAGGCAGTCACTTGGTCCCACATGGAGAGGAGAGTCCTGCTGTGGCAGCAAAGCCACGCTCTGCAGGCTTGCAGTGGCCAGGCTTGGTCCCTGTGGATGCACCTGCGGAATTGCTGTCCTGCACTGCAAAGCCTGCCTACAAGGAGGGGGCTGGCTGCTCTTCCCGAAAGTAGCCAGAGTGTAAATGTTGGGTTGTGCCAACAGCTCTGCTGTTCATTTACCCATCCCTGGTGCTGCTGGTGGCTACACTGGAAGCACTGAGCACAGAGTGTGCTGTCCACCAGCCAGCTTCACACTTCTGATGAGCAAAGGGCAGGAGGGATGGCAGGTTTCTCCATGCCACATGTGCCTGGGCTGCTGGGAACCATCAGCCTGACTGGGAGACTGCAGCTGGTGCTGCAGGGTGGCCGGGAGAATTTGTTAACTGCTTGCTGTGAAATGCTGTAGTTTCTGTGAAACTTGAGGCAGAGACCTGCTCGCTTTCAGGCACTCCTGGCTGGGCGATCGATGCACACCGACCTCGCTGCTGCTCGAGAGGCTGCTGGAGCAGTGAGCTCAGCCCTGGCTCTGCCTGTTTCCCGTTGCCTACTGAACTACTTCCCTGGCAGCAGGGATGCTGCACTAGCAGGGGCACAGCCAGAGCTGTTGACAGCAGACAGAGTCAGGGATGCTGGGGGCTGTGCAGTCTCCAGGCTGAGTCCCTGGCTGCATCAGGCCAAAGCAAACCTTCAGGAGCATCCTTGGCCCTTGCTCCCGGTGGCACCCTGGTCTTTCTGAGCACCTTCATGTACCCAAAAGGCAAGCTGATGGGCAGCACCATCCACCCCCTTGCTCTTCAGCCATCACAGGGTGGCTCTGGCTTGCTCCAGCCTCCCCATTCAGTCTGGCAGGGGGGCAGCAGAGCCATGCCACTGACCACAAATCCCATTAAACGCTCCACAGTGCTGAGCTCCAGCTCCAAGCCCTGAGCCTCCCAAAGGACATAAGGCTGCTTAGGACACCCTAAACTCTTCATGCAGATGAGTACTTGAGGCCATCAAAGAGGTCTTAAAAGCTTAAGGCAGGTAAATATTTAAACTGCTCTAAGCCCTCAGTGTCACAGCCGGGCCAGAGGGAAGTCCCCAGCTCAAAGCCATCTCTGCACACTCGCCCTCTGCCACAGCACAGCAGCACTCGAGGGCCACCAAGCCCTTGCTTCCTCAGCTGAATTGCTCCCCCAAGTCTGTCCTACTGTCCCTGCCATCCTCCCCCAACCACATGCTCACGCAAAGGCTCAGGCTGCCATGTCTCTCCCACCATATTTATTTTCTGTCTAGACTGTGGTAGTTTTGATATGCAGCCCTCCAAATCCCAGCTGTGCGTTCTGCTCCCTCTCATCAGGAGAGTAATGTAATGAATGCTTTTTCGTGGGCAGTTACACACTTAATTCAAACTCTACCCCTGAAAAGCCTGAATGAAATTGCATGGAGTGTAGCTGGTGCCCCAGGAGTGTTTTGATAAATAAATCTGGAGGTTTCAGTGGGATCTTTAATACACACTAAATAGGAGTCTGTCACAAACTTGTCCTCTTGGAAAGAGACAGCAGAATATCTTTCATCCACAACAGCAGATCAATGCATGCAGATTTTTCTCAAGTGGTTTCTTACTTATTTATAAGTCATTCAGCACTAATGACTTGTTCCTTCTGGTTGCAAAGGACTGTATTTGCAGTAACGGGATACCACAAATTGCTTCACTTGCTTCCAAGATGCTGAAGCTGCCCTTAAGCTTAATACTGCAAGTTATTGCAGGTATCTGTGCCTCTTTCCTCCGAGGTACCATGAGAAAAGCTTTGCTGCTTGTCTCCCTCCCAGGTCTTGTGTTCCTACATGTTTATTGTCAGTGTGGGAACAAACTCAGCTTTTCAGTTTGAGCTGTGCATTTGCCCTGGAGAGGACCCTGCATGTGGAATGCTCACCAGCTGAGCTTCCATCCTGCACCTGCAGCCATTTCCCTCCCCAGACTCTGTTAACTCAGGAAGTGCCACCAGTGTAGCATTTCCAAACATACTCCCACAGGGCAGGAACACTATGCCCCTTCTCAGACCTGCCTGCCTTGGAGCAGGACTTACTTTCAAACTACCTCTTCATTTTTAGGAATATTTATTGTGCCTTGTTGATCACTGGACTTGATGGTCCCAGAGGTTTTTCCAACCTAAATGATTTTATTTCTACATCATCAACCTTCAGTTTGCTGTTTAACTGTGCTGGGATACACACCACGTGCAGCACACAGCCATAGCAAAACCAAAGCGAATTAATGTTTTATTTTAACACAAGAAACATCACATCCAGCTGAGAGGTTCAACGCCTGCACACATCCTTTTCAGCATCTTCCCCAGCTCAAGCCATTTTTCCACCTTACCATCCCATCTAGTGCACAGCACCGCTGCTCCTCCTGTGGCCAGTATGGTCCCAGTCTAAAATGACCCCATAAAGGACATCTTGTGACCTTCCCAGCTTTTGCAAGGAGATAACACAAGGACCAATTGTGACCAGTGCTACCAGTAAGCACCATTCCCTCTGAAGTTCAGCTGGGAAAACGCCTGGCAGCCATGTCCCCAGAACTGTGCTGTGCGAGGGAGACAGGGATGGATGGATGGCCAGCATGTGATGGATCACCACTTTTAGCCCTCTGACAGGCATGGGAATCTACTGTTGGGTCTTTCATAGGTTTTATCTCAGTGCAGAGCCATAAAGAAAGTGGAAAATGCAGCCAAGCACTTTGATGTGGATCAGCAAAGAGAGTTCCCAGCGTCCAGGCAGTCACCTCAGACTCTCCAGGTCACCAGAGGATGTTTTCTTCTCCCAGCTAAGGGCAGAGACCTCTGAGAAAATCCTGCTCCAGCCCCAGGAACCTGGCATGCGTGAAAATATATTTGGAGGGAGGGGAGAATTTCCATATGAAAGAAGGAATTGACTTGAGAAGAAACAGAGAGACTGCAGCATGACACTAACATGAAAAGCACATTCATGAATATGGACTGGTTAGGAGAGCCCAGAAACACCCATTTCCACATTTGCAAATGCAGATTTATTTTGCATGCAGGACAAATGCTACAGGGGCTCCAGGTCCTTCCAGCAGAAACCTGCAGCAGTAAGCTTGGGATGCTCCTGTGCTGCTGCACCAGGCTTAGATCCTGTGGATGGGAACACAGCTGCAGGTCTCATCCTAAAAAGCATTGCTTTTTGTGAATCCCATTGTTGGGATAGGAATGAGGGATCTTCAACACATTGCTAGCAACACCACCTATTCCTCCTCTTCCCCTGCGTGAAACTCAGCTCCCTAACTCACAATCACAGTCTGGGAGACCCCAGACCCCCAGCACTGCAAATACTGGTATACATAGTTCTCTAAGGCTGAGGTTTCCTTTCTGTTGAAGGATTCTCACAGGTATTTCACAGTTTCTTTAAAAAAAATACAAGCCCAGTCCAGCAAATTGAATGTTTTACCATGGTGCTAATTTTCATACAATTTCAGTATTTCTCAAAAGAGTGAGAGAACTTATTTAAAAAAAAAAAAAAAGTCAGGCTTACTCAGCTCTTAATGTAGCCCAAGTGATCACTCAGGCATCCTTGGAATGAGAATTTTGAATTAAGGGTGATGATAGCCTTAAATAATAACCTCCATACTGTCATAAGGCTTTTATTCTATTAACTCCAGCATATCAAGCAGGATGATAAATTCACTCACTAATGGTCGAATAGCAGTTTTTCTTATAGCTTGTATTTTATTTCTTTTTTGCAGATACCATCTCTGCAATCCAGCCTGTACTGGTGCCGACAGCACTTGCAAGAAGCCTTTCTATTCAACTGACTTCTAATGACTGAGCAGCTTTGCTGCTGGGGAAGTTTTGGTCCCTGGGATGAAAATAAATGGGACATGCCTTTATGTCTCGTTACTCTGTGCTTTGCCAGTTCTTTTGTTGCACAGAAATATCACCCAAGTCCCCAGGACATGAATGAGCACATTCACAACCCCAGCCCTCTGGTCTCTGCTGCCTGGTTCAGCTTCACTTCTCTCTAGGTTCAGACACACTAATTTTTTTGAAATATCATGATTCCCAGAACCATCATTTATATCCCACACCTGGTCTGTCACTACATTTGTGTTAGGATTGCTGCAAGAGTGACAAGGACCCTGGCACTGCTGTGGGAATGCAGTGATTCAAACAAAGCCTTGACTAAATACCATGTCTTGTCTGTGGACAAGGCAGGCAGCAGAAAATAACTTCTTTGATTTATACTCAGGACACAGGTGCAATAAGCAATTCAGTAAATAACATGAAATGCCAGCTGGGAAGGGCTGAGGCTCTCAGGGAATTTTTCTCTTCAGAAAAGCTGCTTATTCAACAGTCTGATATTTAAAGTGTCCTAAATTTCTTTAACTGGACTCTTAATTGGAAAACGCAATGGTGGCTATCACCTCTGTAGTGACAAAGGAGAAACTCCAAGTGCTGATTCCCCTGGCCCCTTCCCCTGCCTGGTATTTTTCCATGGCCTGGTTACCCTTTGGACACATCCCAAGTTCCTTCCTGTGGTGGTCTCTGAAATTCATTTAAATCAGGAAATTACTCTGCCTGTTTTTCTCCACAGACTACATGTGTCCAGGCTGACAAATCGCAGCAGGATGGATGTCAACTGTGATTTAACCCTTCGTATCCATGGCCAGGCCCTTCTGAAGGCCACCTTGCCTCTCAGTTCAGTATGCCGAGACCACAGCTTCTGGAAAGGCTCATTTTATTTACCCTTGACTGGATCCTCCCTGATTCCAGTTCATCATCCTCAGGACTGCTCACAGCCCTTGGGATTCAGCTGGTCTTGCGCAGGTGCCTGCCTGGCCGCACAGTGGTGACACATGGATGCCATCAGCATTCCCAGAACCCACGGCAGTGAGACCAACACCACTGGTGCCACAGACGGGACATGAGGGAAGGGGCTCCAAGGAGCCACAGGGCTGTGCAGAGGCTGTTGCTCAAAGGGACCAGAGGTTTTGCAGGTGTTGCTACAGGATGGGACACAGCAGGGGTTGTTCTGCAGCCAAGCTTGGGGCAGCTGAGCAGGCCCATCTCCCCGAGAGACAGCTGAGCCACAAGTGCCTTCAGTGATTAACATCAGCTCCTGACAGCTACATCAGCCTTTCTGGGGCACCAGCTCCATGGGGAGGACCAATGATTTTTCCAAGTCTGGAGCACTCCTGGCACAAGTGCCTCTGCAGTGACCAAGCAGAGGTGCCACCTGAGCTCTTGCTGTGAGTGCTGGCAGGTGTGGAGGCCAGGCCTGCTTAACAAGGTCACTTCTGCTTTTCTAAAGGACTTTCCCAATCCCTGTGTGGGAACAGATCACACCCACAGTGGGGCATGGCAGCTGTGGCAGATAGCCAGGCATAGATTTGGGGTTGACTGTAGCCTTTAAATTCATATTGGGAATGATTTGGAGAGACCCCAGGTCCTTGTGCAGTGATGATTCATTTGGCGAGGTCATGTACGTGGGAAACCTCCTAACCTAGAAGCATTATTCCAAGCAGGGCAAATGGCTGGTGCCCGCTCCTTCCACCAGCAAAGTGCCCAGGCTGGTGCATCCTGCCTGGCATGGCTTTCTGCACAGGACCAGGGTCAGGCGGAGGGAACTTCAAGAGCAGAGCTACACCGAGGATAGGCCAGCCAAGGTTCCCGTATCGTCCAGCTGAAACTGCCAAGCAGAGCCTGCTGCTTGAAGACAAGAAGTTAGAAAAGATAATTAATAGAGGCTTGGGAACAAAGTTGACTTGATTTCTTTTGAAATGGAGAGCAGTTCCTCAGACAGCAGCTGGCATGAGCCTGCACAGCTTCCAGTGGGAAGGGAGATAAATGCCTGCCTGGACACAGTCCAACCCAGTGTGAAAGGAGACACATTAAGGAAGCAAACAAACCCGTTGCTCTCAGTCCCAAGGTGCTGAGTCTTGTAAGACTTCAGCTTGGGCAGGGGCACCCCAGAGCATGCTGCCCTCTGCCATTACACGTGGAGGCAGTGCCAGGCAGCGTGGCAGGGTCACAGCCACCTGTATGCTCATCCCTGCATGAGCAGAGCAGAAGCCAGCAGGAGACAAACCCTTCCATCAAAGGCAGCTGGGCCAGGAGATGTGGGGAGCTGGTTCACAGCCCCTGGGAAAAGTTCCAGAAGCTAGCCAGAATGGAGATCAGAGCTGCTGGTCGTTTCAAAGTCTACATTGCACTCACCCTGTAAATCAAACAGGAAGATGCAGCAAACTCATCACTGTGAGATTAAATGGATTTCTCACTGGTGTTTTGCCAATGCCATGGAGCCTTGCTTTGTCTCACTCATTTGCAGGGGCTTTAACAGCTTTTTCCCTGCACTGTTTGTGATGTGGGTAAACAAAGCACCAATTCCTGGCCAGAGTGACAGGGAAAGCAACACTGAGCATCTGTGCTGCACAGCACCTTCTGCTAAATGGGGAATAGACTGGGGCAAGTACTCCAAACCCATGTGAGGCTGGGGCTCCAGTCACCCTCACCCAGCAGGATTGCAAAAGACCTGCTGGTCTCCAGTGAGCTGCTCCAGCTTGCAGCTGTGGCAGGTAGTCCAGCCACAAATCACGTAAGGGAATTATACTTTTAATTAGAAATAAGCCCCATCTCTTGAGCAGCCTGCAACACCTAAAGGACTGTTTGTAAAGCGAATGTTTTATTTCCAGGGAGATGGCTCAGTTATGATGGCTGTAAACCCCATTAATGAGAGGATAAGAGTTCTAGAGCTGTTACAAAATCCACTGGCTCATTTCTTGCTTTAGTGTTGCTTACAATTCAATTTTCACACAGGATCATTTGTTTAGCAGACGTTAATGCAGCAAAGGTGAGTTAACTGCATCCAGCTTTCGCTCACTCCCAAGACACAGACACATGATCCCAAAACCCTGTCTGCATGACTCTTCCGCCAGGATGGGGCCAGCACACAGCCTCTCCCCACTACAAGCACTGGTGCACGTGGTCCCAGTGCTCCTTGCTGGTCCCTTAGCAGTTCCCCTGGGTCACCAGGCAGGTGTGCCCCTGCAGCCCACCTCCACTCAGGGGTGCTCATAGGTGCCTGCCTGGGGCAGTTCTGCAGAGTCCCAGTATCATATTCACTTTGAGGCTTTGCTGAGATGAGGCTTTGCTCCTCATCTTCACAGTGCTCAGAGTACCCTGCAAAACCCAGCCTGTGAGGACAGGTCCCTTCTTTGCAGCTCCTTTCTTGTATGGGGTAGCCTGGACTATGTTATGACAGCAAATGGGGGTGGAAAGGATAGGGCAGCTACCCATCCTAGTGCTAGCCCCTCTTCCATAGGGACAAAAAAAAAAAAACATATATTCCCATAGGAACGCCACTCAACACTGCACATTGAACAGAGAGTCTATTAAAGCAGACAGCTTCACCTGAAGCTGGTTCTGTATAGTTTAATTAAAATCTACAGACAGCTTTGCACACCCAGCCTTAACAGGGAGGCAGAAAAACCCCACTGCAAAAGCTCCAGCAAAGTCACACCAGGGCACAGACGTGGCCTCCCGTGGGTAGGAGACGTTTGGGGCAGAGGGGCTGCTGGCAATACCAGTCCTGGTGACAGCCCCTGCAATGCTGAGCTGTGAGTGCAGCCCGTGCTGGCTGCTGCCTGCACTGAATTGCAGTGCACTGTCTCCATTTATTTGATTTGTATCGCCTGAAGGGAAATGCTTTTGCTGTCTTCACGCACTCTAAGCATTTGGCTTCAAAATAAAAGCTCTGGGGACCTGTCATCACATGCTTTCCTTCCCACAAAGAAAAGGCAAGATCCAGTCTTTTTGAGCTGAATTGCAGAAAAGTGCTCAAGCCCACCATTGCTGCTCCGCCTTGCTCGGGGATGACCTTGCAAAGGTTATTTTTGAAAGCAGCTGCCTCCTCCTGCTGCAGTCTTACATTGGAACTGTCACACCCTGCCTTCCTGCTTTACCTGGAGGACTTCAACAGCCTTTGGAGGAGTCAGAAAAGTAGCAGCATGGCTCAGGTTCTTCCCCCCCGAACAAATGCTCTCAGAACGTGATCTTACATACCCACATGCCTGAGCGCCCCCCGCTCTTCCACTGGCATCACACAGATGCCCATGTGCACGGCACAGTCCTGGGCCTCTGTGGGATGGGAACAGGTCATGTCTGCTGGAGGCCTGGGTCATTCCCCTCTGCATCCGGTGAGCTCCGGCAGGATTTCCTCCTCTCCAGACATGCAGAGCCCATGGGGGAGGCATGTGATGGTGTGTGCACTTGTGCGCTGTGCTCAGGGCTGCTCCTCCTGCCCCGTACACACATGCATGACCCAGACCTCAGCTCCCAGGGACAGTGGCATGGATGTGAATTTCTTTTTCCTAAAGAAAAGCCCACATAACAGTTGCTGGGAAAGAGTTTCTCTGCTCTTGGGAATAAGGAGAGGAAATTCAGTTCCCTGATTCCGCCCAGTGCAGGTCCTGGTTTCTTTCTCACCTCAGATCCTTTTGTGCTGTGCACTTTCTGTGGTCCATTACACAGACACACAGGCCATGGGGGATGTGACTGCTGGCAGGGACACCAGGCAGCTGCAGTGTACTCTGGGCTCCACTTTCTTCCAGACACCTTCACACAGCTACCTGGCACCTCTGCAGCTACCCAGGCACCCACTCGCAGGAGTACAGCCTCCCTGCCAGCCCACCACCACCAGCCAGGGGACTCATTCCTTACTTTAAGATAAAGAAAAATAAATATTTTAATTATTTAATTTGCAGTTGACTTCAGTCCCTCAGATCAAGACATTCAGCACAACACGACCAAAAAATCCAAAGCACTGTTTTGCTCTAAAATATTTAGCTTGCTACAATGACACTGTTACTGCAGTACCAGATCTCACTCCTGTCTGCAGCTTTATCTTTGTCTCTCCTCCCTCCCCCTCCTGTTTTTCCCATCTGTGTTTGGAGCAGAGGAAACGGAGATGAAACACAGGCTGCTGACTCTTCCTGCGAGCTCTGGATTGCCCGAACCAATGGACTCCGTTCAGTCTCTGCCCACTTCTGACAAGCTCTGCAAAGATCACTATGTATTTACTTTTCTCCCAGTGCAGTGAGGAAGATGAAGCATGAGTGTATGGGTACAGAAATTACAAAGAGAGGCTCTGCAAATGCAATGGTTGGAGGATACAGAAAGCTCTGACCTGACCCAGCACAGGGCCCTGGTTAAACCATTTGCTGAGAGCTGCCAAGAGGCTGTGCAAGCATCAAGCAATGTGCTGCTGGCTGCACAAGCTTATTCCCTTTGTTAGGGTTTACACACACACACACAATGCCTCGGAAGGGATAAAAAAACGGGTCTTGAAAGCTCCTACCAATTCTGCAGTGAACTGTGGCATCAAGGAGACCCCACCAGCTCACAGTTCATTCAGCAGCAGCTCGTGGGTGTTGCTCCCCAGAGTGGAGCCGTCTCTGGCAGCTCCCTGCCCTACTTCTCTTTCAGAAATACATAATTGTGACATTGTGTTACATAATTTATCATGTTACATCGAGATTGGGGCCGTCCTTGTGCAGCTTATTCTTCTGGATATTTGAGCTTCCAGGGAGAAGAGACAAGAAGTGCAACCCCACAAACAGCCACTACTTTAGAAAAAGCTTTTAGAGTTCGGAACAGTCTGAGACACCCTATCCTTGAGCACACGATCAAAAGGAGTTGCACAAGCAGGGCTTGGTCTGATCTGTGAGTACAGAGATGGCATCTGCCTGCACCATGTATGTGCACAGCTCCCTGGCACACTGCTCTAACTACGGGGTGTTGGAAAGGGCCTCAGTACATCAGCAGAGCTCTCCCCAGACAGCCTGTTCCTTTTCCAGTGCTTCCTTTTGTGCTGACCAAAGGCACAAGAAAAGGGCAGCCATGAATGGGTGAAATCCTCCCCACCACTGCCAGCCTCACTGGCAGCACCTGCAGAGTGGGCTGTAGAACCAAGCAAGCACCCTCCCACAGCAGGGTTACACACTCACAGCCACAGGCAGGCTAAACTGGCCAGAACACATCTGTGCAAAGCAGCAGGAACTATGGTGCAAGGGCTCATTTCCCAGAAGGTGCTAATGTAAGCAGAGGCTCCAGGTACCAGCACCCCCATGGTGGCTCCCCACCTCCCACAGGGTAGGTCTCACGTGTGCTGTGCTTCCTCCTCCTCCCGTCACCAGGAGGATGAGGCTCAGCCTGTCCTGGGACAGGCACTGCCTGGAGCCCTGTCTTTGCACTCCCAGCGCAGTCTGAGCTGCAGCTCCCTGTCCCTGCATGTGGGATTTCACTGGTGTCCAACAACTCCACTCACCCTGGCAGCTGCCTCTCACATCCCACCAGTGGCAGGATGGGCAGCTCCAGCCTTCATCCTCCCCGTGCCAGAGTTGCAGGCATGGGGAGGATGTTGCCTGCTCCCCCAGCCTGCTGGGGTCATGAGTTTTGCAGGCACAGCAGCAGTTCCTGCACTAACCCGCTCAGCTGTTTAACCTGGAAATGAGTCTATTAGCCCCAGGAATTATGACACTGACCCATCCCTGGAGTCTCCAGCCTTCACCCAAGCAAACTGTGTCCAGCTACAGGACCATCAGGAAGGGGATACCGGCCATGCCTGGGCCAGAGCAGAGGTGCTGTGGACAGTCACTGCTCATGACACTTCTCCCAGTGCCACAGTGGGCCCTGTGTATGCCCATCATTGGTGAGCCTCAGAACTGCCTTATAACCACTGCCTATGCCAGTCCTTGCTGTTCCCAGAGAGAACTTCCTTGTCCCATTAGTGTTTTTAAGTGATTGCCACTGGGTTTTGCTGAGTCAAAGCCTGTTCAGTGCAGGAGCCAATGCAGTGTGGTACCTCAGGCGCTGTGGGAAGGATGGCTGCACACCCAGCAAGAGACAGAGCATGAGGCCTCAGCTGGAAGGGTCACAGGGCAAGAAATATTCCAATACCACTAATCCCCCCAACAGCCAAACAGCCAAGGCACTCAGGTACACAGTTAAGCACCTTATTGTCGAGAGGGAGAGGTTTGGAAGATGGAGATGTTGTCCTTTTTTCCTGGACAAGACTACAGCTTGTCCTGCCTGACAGGCTGGGCTGATGCCTTGCAATCCAGTTTCCTCAAGGGTTTTTAATGCCACCTGACATGAGTTAAAAACACTGCATACAAACAGATGCTTTGACCAAGTCTGAAGGGCAAGAGAGAATTAGAGATGCCATTTGGCTATTACAAGCAGCTCCAAGGGGATCAGCTCTTGGTGTTGCATAATTTAATACTTTAACCAATTAACTAAATGACTATAAAAGTCTTTCCTGGTAAGACAAGCAGATGACACAAGGTGATGGTGCCATAAACAGCAAGGAGCACATGCTGCTAGTGCCAGTGATCTGAGTCACCCAGGGAACAGCCCAAATACACCTTGAAACTGTGAGCACAAGGGCAGGCTGGGACCTGAGGGCGCGAGTGCTGGGAAGGATGAGACTCGGTACAGGGAAGCAATGGTGGAGGACGTGACCTAGGGACCACAGCTGATGAAAGCAACCAGGCTGCCCTGCAATGATGAGGCCATTGATACATCACTGTTCTGTGCTAGACACAGCACCCAAAGAAAAATAAAAGAAAAGATCTCTGGAGGTCTCTGGTCCAACTTTCTGCTCCCATCAAGACTATTGCAAATACTTGATCAAGACATTTGAGTTTTGGAGATCTCCAAGAACAGAGACATCACCCAGCACCCCCTCCCCCAGTGACTTCTCCAGTGACCTGGCCCAAGCCCAAGCCAGGCTCCTGGCACAAAAAAATGGGGGAGAGCAGCCTGACCAACAAAACAAGGCTTCAAAGGCAAGAGTGTGAAGGATAAGACATTCCACGTATGGTTGGTGTACACAGACATGTCAGAGGGAGAAATGAGCCCTCCATCTCTGTTCAAAGAGACCAAATAGGACCTCATGACTAAAATGTGACACTGAACAAAAGTCACTCAAACAGCATTAGCAGTTTTTCTACAGTGAGATAGAGCAGACACGGACAACGTTACTGTGAACTGGGGGAAGCAGCTGCTGCTACTGCAGCTCTCAAGCTTAAGGAAGAGCCAGCCCTCCCCCATGAGCAGAGGAGTACCTGTACCTACCTGTATCCACCTAAACAGTCTAAATACCTGCAACCACCTAAACAGCCTGACCAGAAGCAGCGGGGTACATGAAGCCAGTGGATGGCCAGTAACAAAACTAGTGAGGGCGATGTTCAGGTGTGTTGTGCCATGGGATTGGGCTGGGTGCCAGGAGAGTTGTCAGTCTTATGCAACTGTCCTTCCAAGGTGGCAGCTGATGTGCAGCTGTGAGGAGCCCCTGTACCAGCTGAATCAGCCTTCCATCATACCTCTGTTAAGCCTTTTTGTGCTGCTCATACCTACAGTCACCTGTCATTGCATCTTCCCAGCGTATGGGTGCCGGGCAGTGGTTGGGGAGCAGTGCCCTGTGCTCTGGGACATTGTCCTTCCCGTGGCCATCCTCCTATTTCCTTCCCCCTTCTTATGACTGAGTCAGTCCCTGGGCAGTCCCAGAGTGATGACAGAAAACCAGGCACGCGAGCTCTCGTGTGGGGCCTGCATCCCTGTGGAAAATGCCCCGGGGCTGGGATGGGTGGTGAGTCTTTTTGGGGTGTGGGGCAGCAAGCTGGGAACCAAGTGATGCTGGACACACAGCGCAGGGGCTACCACACAGTTTGGTCCCCACTCCATGGATGTGCAGCCCTTGAGTTGCACCAGACTCTGCTTCTGCATGCGGCTCTGCTCAGGAAGTGGAAAGAGGCATTTGGGATGCAGAGCAACCCATGCATTTGTTGGGGTGAGGGTGGCCAGGCAGGGTAGGTGCGAGGGGCTGGAGCAGGGTCATGGCCCGGGACTGCTTCCGTTTAGCCCGGCTGGAGACCTCATCATTCCCAGACACCTAAAATAGCTGCCACCCAGGTCTTGGGTGATCCACAGGCAGAAATATGTCCCAGCCACACAGTGACCTCCTTCAAAGAGTGTACAATTAAAAAGCAAGTTTGTAATTTGATAATTTGTAGAGAAGAAATTAATTGCTAGCTGTATCTGGCCTGCCTGTTGTGGTGACTGTGGCACATGCTGGCTTGGGAGCTTTTGGGAAGGGTAATTACTGGCGAGAGAACCTCAGGATTCCAGCACAGCAGTGGGAGATGCTGCTCACCTGATGGCCTCAGGCTTGGCCATGCACCACTCCAGCATTAGAGATATTCAGGACACAGCACCTGTTTCCTGCAGCAGGGGCAGAACCCTTCATAGATACCAGATGTGGAAGTGTCCCCTACTCTGCCACAGCCCCTGCAGGCAATCACCAACCTGCTCCAGCTGTGCTTCTTTTGGGAAAAAGGGAGCTGTACACACCTTCAAAAGCAGGTTTCTTTGTATTTTCTTATTGCTATTGGAACCAAACGTTTTCTGTGTAAAATGCTAGCAGCAGAGCCAATGGGCTGCCAGGCAGGGGTGCATGGAGGGACCCCATCCCTGCACAGCACAGCAGTGAGGAGCCACTCACCTCATGGGGCTGCTCCTTTGGAGCACTGCCTCATAGGGTGCCCCTATTCCCAGAGGAGCCCCCTCCCTGTGCTTTGGGTCTTGGCTCCTGTGCTGTAAATCATGTGTGGGGGTAGCACAAAAGGTTTGTCTGCCCCTCCTTCGATGAAAGGCAGCCATTGCGTCTACCCTGCAGGAACCTGCCCAGCCACCCACCTCCACCTGTGCTCTGCCTTGGTGCAATGGCTGGAGTGCCCAAGGGGAGCAGCACCTGCTGTCCATGCCCACACAGAGCAGGACAGCACCCCAGCCCACTGGAGCACTCAGTGGGTTGGAAATCTGGAAATCATCGGCCCGGAACAGGGTGTGCAAATAGACACCCCAAAGCAGAGGCCAAGAACTGCCCCAGCACGTGTCAGCCTAACCCCCAAAGCTGTGGTCAGGACAAGGTACAGGTCTGCACATCTCAGGGTAAAGGCAGCTGCAAAAATAAAGACCAGAATAAAAAGCGTAAGTCTGTGACCAACTGCATGAACATCACGAGAGTGTTGAAGGAAGTGGTGAGCACAAGGAGAAATCTCTGCCCCAACCAGAAAGGCAGAGGATGACAAATCATGTAGGCAGCAACCCAGAAAAGGAGAGGTATTTGATAAATATTTCTGTTCAGTGTTTGGGAGGCAAAAGCCAAACAATACAGCATGTTATAAAATAAAATATAATCACAATAAAACACTTTCCATCCTACGAGGGCTTCAGGAAGATGTTAAACAATAGCTACAGGGGTTAGATTTTTAAATCGGCAGGTCTGACACATCAGCAAGCGTAAAAAGGAGCGGGGCAGGAGCATCTAATTAGCTCCTGTGGGTCCCTGGGACTTCCCCCGGGGTCCCAGCGCTGGCACACTGCCCGTACCTCCATGGAGTAAACAGGATGTCCCAGGCCGCTCCAGCTGACATCAGTCCTGTGCCGAGGGGCGAAACGGCCCTGACCGGACTTGGTTGATAAAGGTTTGAAACGGGGAATTATCATTAGTGTCAATTAGCACCATTTTATGAAAAAGAGATCTTGGCATATCTCTGTTCTTGAGATTGTCCCTATCAGTGACACTGGTGATGGCGCTGATGTAAGTGGCTTGCGTAAGGCTTTTGGCAACTCCAGCTCCTCGGAGGGAACGTGTGGAGTTACTGCTTTGGAAATCCAGACACTCCGGAGCTCCACGGGCCTTGCTGCAAACATGGCACCACCACTCAGCCGGGTGTTCTGGGGGCCTCCAGCGGGGATGAGTTCTCAGCCCTCCATTATTTAACACCTTCTCGGTTTCCCAGAGAAGGCGGGAGCTGCCCAGGCTCTGGTGAAGCGATGCTGGCACAGGTACCAGGAGCAGGCTGTACTGAGAGCACAGCACCTGGCACCAGGGCACAGGGACTGCACCCTGGGTGGCTGGGCGACAATCCCCCATCAAGAATGATGCCTCTGTAGGGAAGGGACTGAACAGAGCTGTCCAGGAGGGATCTTCAGCCTCCCTGAGAGCGGGGCCCAGTGCAGGGTCAGCATCTCAGGAGGCAGGAAAACTGGAAAAAGCCCAAAGAAGAAGCCAAGGAGAAAGGAAGGGATAAGAAGACAGACAGGTGGAGAGAAATTCCTGGGACACCATCGATGCGGGCCAGAAAAAGAGGTTAAAGGGCTAACTTGATCCCAGCTTATTAAAGCTCTTTTTGATGTGATTAAATGTTTGGCAGTGCCTGTGTTTGGCAGACAGGAAGGAGAGAAGGCTGTGGTTAGAAATAAGGCATGGACTCAGTGTGTGAGCACCCTCTGAAACACCCTGTCAAGGCCTGCGCTGAGTTCCCCATCCCTGGCAATGCTGTGTCCAAGGTGTGGGTAGGCTCAGCGTGACTCAGCCCTGCAGCTTCACTATGGACAAAATCTGTGCTTACAGACCAGCCCCCTGCCACGGGCCTTGTCCTTGTGCCAGCCCTGTTTGGTGGGATGCACCGGGGCTGCAGGCAGAGGGAGAAGCTGTTGATGGGCTTTCATAACTATTGACATAACAACAGTCTCAGGGAGGGATCTGGATTTACAGCTGGCCTCTCCCTGCTTGGCTAAGCCCTGTCCTTCATCATTTAGCTGGTGCAACAAATCATGCTCCCCATGGGCTTGTCACTTACTGGATTTTGATGGACACCTCTCCTAGGCAATGCCAGGTGAAGACAACTGGTTGCTCTATTTTAGAAGACAGTTTGCTGCTGACAAGGAGCAGTGAAGAAAGCTTGGCTGATTAATATACTGTCTTTTTTGACATGCGTGCTAGAAATAGAGTGGATAAAAAAGTGACGATAAGCAGTGTGATTACAGACCCACGAGGGAAATGAACATATACTTCAGATTGGAGGCAGCAGAGCACAACCCGAGCGATGATTAAAGATGGATTCTGCAATCTGTCCTTGTGTGGAGGCCACTGGCTTCCCTGTAATTTCCCTGTAATTTGGAGTGTAATTGGAGTAATTACTCAGGGCTCACCCTAAGGACCATGGTGGAACGTCATGTTGGGTTGTTTCTCTCGCTGGTGATGTGACAGGTCCTCGTAAATCACTCTGAAGTACCTGGATGTGATGCCGAAGGAGCTGGGCATAGGCTGTGCTGGCCCCTGTGTCCAGCCTGTGAGAATAGAGCAGCAGAGGTAGTGCTCAGAAATTAATTGCTGGGCAATTATTTAATTCATGCTCCTCTTTCCCCCCTCAGTTCTCCCAATAAGCATTGCTTGGCAGGCTGGGCTGCCCATAATCCCTGCTCCACATTCAGAGCTGCGTCTAATCCCTTCCAGCCGGCAGCTGCCTTTCCTGGTTTTTCCCCGCTGCTCCAGTCTCAGCACACCCCTACTAAACAGCCCTCTGCCCATGGCTGCCTCTTCCCTGTGACTCGGAGACGTGCCCCGGTGGTTCAGTGCTGCTGCAAACCATCCATCAGTGGTGCAGCAATGGTCACTCACTTTAATGAAGGTGTCACAAACCTGCCATGGTATGCTTATCATGGCAGTCCCAGATACTGATCCATGGGCTGCTGCTGGTAGTGACCAGTCCCCAGACAAGCTCCGTGGCTGCAGCGAGCCTGCAGCATCCCCTGCATCCCTGTCCAGCCAGAGACTGGGCACTCCCAGCTGGCAAACCTCCTCAGCATCCTGCCAAGTGAGCCAGCTGGGGCTGAGGCACCTCCCGGCTGTGAGCCACAGGCAGACAGGCAAAGCAAAGAGGGTGAAGCCACGCACCTGCCCAGGGAACACAGGACATTTATTTGCCACCTTGGGAATACCAGCTGAGCAGTGGGTTTTGCAGAAGACACTGGGCGGTGTGTGGCCAGAAGGTGCCCATGCCACGTAGCCAGTGGGACAGCAAAGCAGGGACCTGTCCCGTCTCAACATGTCCCTCTCCAGCGCAAGCCAAGAGCAGCACTCGGGCATGAAGGTGTGGGTGATCCTGGGGGAGAACGAGGGTGCTGTGGGTATTTTGAAACTCAAAGGGCAGAAGGCTTTGTGCTCCATGAGCAACAGGGCACAGACTAGCCCACACCCCAGCTTTGGTGGCTCCTCTTCCCAATGGAGGAGTTCAGCAGCACTGGAAACCTCTGTGGCATTGTGCAAGACCTGTTTATGGATGTTTATTGCTTCTCAGAAGCCATGTAGTAATCCTGCTCCCTGCTCCCCAGAGTGTAACCTGTGAGAAGCACATGTGCTTCAGACCATGAGGGCCTCCTTTCCCAGGGCCACTGCCCTCCAGGGACTTGGGACATCCCACTCCAGCAGGCAGGGAGCCTGCTCTGCAAGGTGCCCACTTGGCTGGAGCTCCTGGTGCTTCCCAGCACCGGATCAAGCACACAGTCATTCTTCCTGGCTGTGGCACTGCTCTGCCGGGAGGTGTTGATTAGCTTGGCAGGTTGCTAATTGCCAGGAAGGGGCCAGCACAGAGGTCAGGGTGGCTGTTCTCCAGGAAGAGGGAGGTCAGAGCACCTTGTTTAAGTGCATGGAGGCTCAGTCCCTGCTTGGGGAGAAGGGGTTCCACCAGTGCCAGAGCTGGAAAAACCCTGCTGCTAAAGCATGGCTCCCTTTTATACTTCACTGGTTTTGAAAAAACACAGCCAAATGTCCATCTGTGTCTCACCTCGGATCAGCACCTCACATGCTGGAGGAAAACAAAGACCATGATATCCAAAAAGCTTCTCCGAGGCACACTAAGACAGCTGGGCCACAGCTGCATGGTGAGCTTCTGCTTGCCCTGTGCTTAGCAACCACCAGCACCTGCCTCCTCAGTTTTAACATCTTTCTTTTAAATTATTTTTTTTCCCCAAATCACCTGCAGCTCTGTTCTGAGGCTCCTGCCTCAGCTTATCCCAGGAAAATGCCGAGCAAACATCCATGCTCCTGGTCTGCAGCACAGCCCCATGTGCCTGTGTGCCAGGAAAAGCACTGTCTCACCCTCCTGTGGGGCACTGCCCAGGATTCAGGGGCTGGAGAGGGTGGCATGAAGAACCTGACACACCCACACACCCACGTACCAACTCACACTCGCATGCACTTGCCTTCCCTCAGATACTTGTTCCCCTCAGTCAAATGTTCCGTCACCCAGACAAAAGGGACACCCAATATTTTTGGCCAGGTGTTGAATGAAGCCAGTCTGTGAGAGATGGTGAGGGTGTTTAAAGGCTTTTGTTTATGATGTCTGCTAAAGATAAGCCCCCAAGAAAGATGAAAGATACCCTTTGGAAGCAAGAGTAAGGCAGGAAGGAATGCCAGTCTTAAATTACTGTGAAAGCTGACACTACCTTTTAACATTCAATGTGCAAAAAGCCTGTGTCCCACCACATCTTCAAAGAAGCCTCTTGGATTATGAACATGACCAGGAACGACTGGAAGTAATTCCTGCCTCCTCCTGACAAGTGCATAAACTGATAGCAGATATTGTTTTCCACATGATCGCCTTTCCCTTGGAGGCAGAGGCTCACAAGGTGTGAACGTAAATCCATTCAGAAAGCCCAGCTGATGTTCTCCTAATGTGGAATAAACAGTGGAGAAGGGGTTCCCTGGCTACAACAAGGTCTGGGAGCAAGGAATGGCCCATGTTTAGGGCTTTCATCTGGCCAGGCAGAATAAAGCATAACTTCTTGATTTATTTTGCATTTTGATTTATAGTCACAGACTCTTGATGCAAAGCCTTCCATGCAACACACATGAGAAGTGTTTCTTCAGAGCTGAAAGTGTTTACTGGACTTACTACAATCAGCAGCAGGTTTTGAGTTTCCTCTCAGGCTCTCAAGGCTTTAAAGACAACACTGTTGGCAGGTATTTCACCTGGCATCAGTCTGAAAGAAGAAAAATAGCTGAGGCCTTCAAGATTAACTGTCCTTTCTGTGAGAAACATTTATCACTCTTCATACCGCTCTCCTCAATCTTTATTTCTATCTAATGCCTGTGACCAAAGATCTTTGCCCTATCTGAAAGCATTTCTTCCCCATCAAACAGAGATCATGCAATACGGCACACACCACCACCCCCAATTTCATATTGCTAGAGAATTGCTTTTTCCAGATCAGCCAGGGAAGGAGTTTTGCTGGCCCACTGTACTCGGTGGAACACAATGTGCTGTTCCCAGAGACTGAACCTCCCAGAGGGGAGGACGTGGGGGATCTTAATAAGAGGTTATTCTTCCCTCCATCCTCATCCACAGAACCCTGAGAAGCCCAGCTCCAGGAGAAGAAGTCTCCAGTCCAGAGGATGTTCTCATCCTGGTTTGCAGCATTCCCCAGCAAGAACCACCCCCCAGGCTGGGGGGCATCATGGGCCTTCCCACGAGATGTTCCTGGGAACCAGGAGCCTACCTGTTCCCTTTTCTAACAGCAGTGCTCAGAGAGGTCCCATAGGCTTGGCACTGGCACCAGAGGGTGGGAACGAGCTAAGAGTCCTGAGTCCAAATGTTCTCCTAAACCAGTAAAACACCCTCTGGTTGTTCTCAAGGGGTATGGGACAGCTGTGACCTACATCTCTGTCCTGCAGTGGGACATTGTAGAGGGACAGGAAGCAGCTCCACAGCCATTCCCACTCCATTCCAGCCGCAGGCACAAACCTTGCTGGCAGTTTTCCTGCTACACTGAACAGGGAAATGTAATGGCAAAGATCCATGTTCCATAACTATGGAAAAAGCATATATCTGTCTCCACCAAAGCCACCTCCCCCAACCCTCCCCCCAGATTGTTGCAGAGGTTTATCCAGGGGCTGGAAGGTAACTGGAAGCCTGGTTTTGTAGCAGTTGGTTGGGTATGGCCTGCGGTGGCTCTGAGCTCCCAGAAGGTTGGAGACACCAGAGAGGAGCAGCAGACAGAAGCTACATGCATCGGATACAATACCTTGGATCTTCTTTCATTCTAAAAATAAACTATTAAAATTTGCTTGAAAGGGGCATTTTCCTTGCCATTGATACTTCCAGCTGTAGAAATAACCACATATTTCCAATGTTTGTTTGTTACAGCAATTTGCAAGGAGAAAAAAACATCACCTGATTATTTCCAAGGCAATGAAACTGAATTAACAATATTTGATAATACAAAAAGTGAACTACAAGCAAATAGTTTGAACTTTAGCAATATTTGCAGCTGATAATGATAATGTTCAA
>VYZQ01070394.1:0-12639 GCA_013400655.1 Mystacornis crossleyi
TTTTTTTTTTTTTTCTGTGGGGAGAGGGGAGCCAGGTCTGTTTTTCAAAGGCTAAACCAAGGAGGACCCCACTGTCCTCTGACACATCCTGGCTCTCTTTTAAGCGGTCATGACCCATAGTTTGAGAAACTCTGCACTTAATAGTCCTTCCTGTCTCTTACTCCTCCATCTCTGCTCTGTCTCCTGCAATATCCATTTTTCCTTGCCCCTCCCTCCTCCCCTGGCCAAAAAGAAGTAAAAAATTAAGTGTGAATTTCAGAGCAAAGGATGTTTTTTTGCTTTTTTACAAAGACGCTGAGAAGCGAAGGAAAAACCCTTCCCATAAATTATAGTCCCATGAAAATGGCTCAAATTGCACGGAGTTTGCAAATTACAGAAGATGCAAATGTCAATTGAAGAAACTCTGGCAGTAAATATTTTTCACGACTGCTTCATTAGCAAAGCTTTTCACTGGAAAGGCTCCTGCTCTGAGAGCTGGGGAAGGATGACAGCTCTTAGGTTTTAAATGGTTTACCCATAACACACAACTATGTCATTTATCCCTCTGTAATTAATTAATCAATAATATCTCAGTATTAAAGACAGGAAAACTTACTTTGAATTTCATTTCTGGCGTGGATCCTTGGAAAGAAAGATGCTCCATAGCTCTCCTTGGCCCTCCCTGATGTGTTATCTCCAGTGTGGCAGCACCTGAATACCCAACATGGGAACCCTGAATGTGCCAAAGTTGGGTTTTTTCCTCTGTTTCCATCTCCTCTTTCCCATGTTGGAAAACCAGAAGCAAAGTGCTCATGCCACAATAAAACATAGGACTGAGATGACCTGCCTGAGTCCAGTTGAAGTGGAAAGACCAAATGTCAAACCAGCTGTGGAGCACCTAATCCACTAATCCATCACTGGTTTTTCACCAATCTCTAACTATATAATAATGTTTTTTTGAAGAAAGAAAACATAGAAAATCAAATTCTTTGGTTTGCAGTGGCGGCTGCTCAACTTTTAGGCAATCTACAGTAGCTCTCCACCAGGTCAGGCTGCAAATCTCCCTCACTGCTCTCAGACACGTCCCTGGTGTGGCACTGTCAGCGTGGTGTACATGGCTGTGCCATGTCTGGGATTTATGTCCCTTCCCCCTGGGCACTGATAAACAACATCATCCCAAGTATTTAAAACAACTTCTGCAAAATCCTTCTCCAAGGGTGAAAACTCCTTTGCGGAATGTGGTAGATTTGGGCCAACTTCTCCCCCACAAAGGGCTGTGTCCAATTCACCACCTTCCAGGCCTGGGTTTTGCAGTCTCCCCTTGCCTGTTTTGCTCCCTTCCCTAGGTGTAGGATGGGATGGAGCAAACCTGCTTGGCACACGGGGGTGGCTGGAGGATGGATCCTGCAAACCTTCCCTCTCCCCTACGTCTGCCCGTCCTGCCTGGAGGGCTCTGAGCACACCCACCCCTGTAAAACCACTGCAGTCACATGCCCCTGAGTGTCCCCCAGGAGCCTGCCCCTCATACACCTCCTTTCGGGAAGTATTTTAGCACGTTCCTCTCCATCACCTGGCAAAAGCAACACCCGCTCCGTGCTCTTTGCAGAACGAATGTGAACCTAGAAGTGAAGGGCTTCGCTGCCTGCCCCCGCGCTGGCCTGGCTGCTCCCAGCCCCATGATTTATGCTTTGATTTGGGAATGCCTCTTCCTGCCAGGTGATCACATGGGCCCTTGCCTGCACATTATTTTTGCATTTGCTTTTGCTTCCCTTCCCTCCCCTCTCCCCTCTCAAAATGGTTTTCATTTTTATTAAAGCAATTTATTCTGGCGGTTGCCAAAGGCTTATCGGGTTCGGCACACGTTCAGACAAGTTGTGCCTGGTGATTTTGGAGGTGGGGGGGGGGGTGGTGTTTGAGGGGAAGAAAATGAATGAAACCAGCTCCAAAAAGGCAGTTGAGCAGGGCTGGAGTGAGTGTGGCCCGGCTCCAGCACCAAGATTTCGGCTCCAGTCGAGGGTGGAGGTCAGGAGCAAGACAGTCTGCCTGGAGCTGAGGAGGACCAGAAAGGGGGAAAAAGGAATGGGGAGAGTATTTCCACCCCCTTGAGCTGTTTGTCATATGGCCACTGCCAATCTGGAGCTGTTGGTATTTAAAATGGCTCCTAGAGAGGCGTCCCTCCTCCCTCAAAGGTTAATGAGCATCCTGTTAAGAAACTCCTTGGAAAATTCAAGGGAAGACAAATCCTCTTGGTTGACAAATTAATTTTCTCCCTTTGCTCGACCCGTCAGTCTGTGCTGCCAGCAACGTTCCCATTAGCTCTGGCGGAGTTTGCCAACATTTGCTGAGATCCAAGACCCATAGAAATCCACTGGAGCCTTTCCATGGGTCTCAAGGAGCTTCAGGTCAAGTCTTCTGCCTGCGGGATGAGGCCTGGGGTCTGCGCATTGGCTGCCTGCGTGGAGCCTGCCCGTGAGTGATGAGCTGTTGAACAACGTCTTCATCTCTGGGCAGGGCTGGGAGGAGGGATGGGGATGCTAACTGGAACCAGCCTGGAATGAAGTCATTTGTTTCGCCACGCTGTTTCCCTCATCCTGAAGGTTCCCAGGGAGGGAAGTGGAGCTCCCAGGCAGCGATGTCTGCAAAACCCCAGGGCTCTTGTTCTGCTGTGTTAAAGCTTCACGGCCTCCGAGGACGTCACCCACCTCCAGAGACCACCCCACACCATTGGTCCCAGCACAACAGACCTCCCTCTGATGCTTTCCTGCAAACACTGTGGCTCTGCTGGGAAAGGGCTGTGGCAAATGCCAGCGGCATGAGGCCAAGCACGGCCCCCGGGAAGGCTGCCCTGTCTTGGCCAAAAAGAGTGAAAATCCCCGAACCGACAGTTTTCGAGTGCTCCTTGTGAGGCAGCTAAACATGGGTTTTATCAGCATATGAGAGCTTGCAAAGATAACACTTCAAAGGAAACATGTTCTAAATACACCTTTAAAAGCCTTAAAATGTAATTCCATAAATGTTTGTGTTACTCGGGCAAGAGATAAAGCCGAGTGGTATTACTGAATTGTAGTGGGGCTCAGTACCTGCAAACTTCCCTCGTGTCCCTATCAGATGAATGGTTCACTTATTAATCTATATCTGAGTGCAGTGGAGCCCTTTCCTTTCCCCATAATCTTGTCCCCCCATCTCTGTGTGCTGGCCACTTTGCTTCTCTGGCATGACCCAGGTGTGGATATGAATCCCAGCAGGATTTTGTCTCTGGGTAGATGCAGAGACCCTGTCCCAGCAGCTTCACCCCACTCCTGAAGATTAAAAAAACCCCCAAGGTTGTGGAGAAACGACAAAAGGCAATGTTTACTTAATTGGTGCTGCTGGTCCCACTGGTTTGGAAGTGGTTGATCCCTTTCTCCTTTGCTGTTGGTGGATCAGGACTGTGATGTCTCCCTGTCCCAAAGGATGGACTGCAGGGGCAGCATTTGGGTAGGTTTAGATTAGGGATTAACAAGAAATTCTCCCCTGTGAAGGTGGTGAGCCACAGGTTGCCCATAGAAACCATGACTGTCCCATCCCTGGAAGTGTCCAAGGCCAGGTTGGATGGGGCTTGGAGCAACCTGGTGTAGTGGAAGGTGTCCCTGCCCATGGCAGGGATTTGGAATGAGAAGGTCTTTAAGGTCTCTTCCGACCCAAACCATTCTGTCATTCTATGATTTTATGATATTTCAGCATTACAAAAATTCTAGGAGAGATTCCTGGCATCCAAGGACTGTGGGGTACAAATATTACATTTCAGGTTTTTTGTTTGCATTAAAGAAATAAAGAAAATCAGAAAGACAGGACTGAAACGGCCTGAATTAAAACCCTTCACAGCTCTGTGATCAAATGAAAATTACTCCCTCTAACACAGTCCCAGAGAGCCTTGGCCCTGCCTGGGGCAGGAGTGAAGGAAATCCCTGAAATCTCTGCTTTTCCATGAGAGCTCTGCGCTGCTGTCGCTGCGGGCAGCTGGTGACATTACTGTGGGTACGTGCTTACACGGGGTTGAGAGTCTGCGGGGGACTGAGAGAGTTTTCCAATTAATTTCCCTGCAGCTTGTTTGGTCCCTGCCGTGGTTATCGGGGAAGGCAGCACGTCAGAACAAAGCATTGTCCCGACACCTCGGGAAATGCCGAGCCCTGGAAGCATCAATCCCAAAAACCTATTTTAGGAAGCGAGCCCGCCCACGCTGGCACATGTGCAGCCCTCCAGCTGTCTGGGCTGGCAGCAGGATTTGGCCATTAATGGAAGATTTCGTGCCTATTCACCCAATCCATCCTTGACTTCAGCTCAGTAGCCTTCCTGCAGCTCAGAATGGGGGCACCTGCCCAGGGCCCCAACAGCCATCAGTGAGCAGTGGCAGGCAGGAGCCAGGTAAAGGGACTTGTCTCTGAGGGGCTGCACAGTCTCTGAGGTGTTTTCCCTGTGTGGAGATTGGAGTTGAGGCCAGAAGTTTTCCAGCAGGGCCTCCAGCCCCCACCCGCAGGCGGGTCTCTGGCAGCACTAGTGGTCCGGGAGTGGAAATCGATGGTGGTGCAAAGGCAGAACAAATTGATTCAAACCCTTGTCTGACGGACAAAAATTTTCCAGCGTAACATTCTGTGCGCTTAGCCTTAAATACTTAACTAAATTCTGAAGGTGTTTTCTGCTTTAACGCACCACATTCACCCTTCTCTAACCTGTCAGACCACTTTCCAATTCTCTTCTTTCTCCCAAAAGAAAACCCTCTGGATTTCTTTGGATGTCAGAAAGCAAGACTTTGAGTATTTGGGTTTGATCCAGAAACACTTCACTCATTCTAAGCCGAAACAAAGGCATTTGAATTTTTTTTTTTTTTTTTTTTTTCCCCACTGCACAGAGCGGAAAGATGTTTAGAGAGAGCGTGGTGAAGAGTGGCCCGGGGTGTGTCACATCCCTGGGACATTGCCCTGTTGGAGCCACCACTAGGACCCAACGAAAACCAGCTGTTTTCCCCCCTAAAACCCACACAGTCTATAGGAAACATTGATGACGATGTGGTTTGCAGGGAAGGCTGCTCTACCCTGCAAAAAGTGTCTCTGGAAGCCCCGTGACCGAGGGATGGCAGCTGGGAGCCACCCACCCAGGGGGCTGGGAGATTGCAATCAGGAGTCAGCGGAGATGAAGGATGGCAGAGGGGGAAATCCTGTGTTTTCTCTCCAGGAGGTGTTTCTCTCCTTTATCTGGCGCACAAGACATCCAGGCTGTGTGTGTGTGTTAACTGTCAGTGCCTGGGACACTTCACGTATTCCCTGCTGCTCAGCATCCCAAGGCAATCCCAGAAAAGGCAGCGGCTGCAGCAGCACCACTGGCAGCTCAAGAGCTTTAGCCAGGGTTGTAAGCACCCATCCTTCTCCAAAAGCCCCTTTTAAAAGCCCAGTTCTGTGCTTGCTCAAGGGCTCCTCTGGCTTCTGGTGCTCAGGATGAGTCCCCAGCCCGTGGGGTTGACAGGTCAGTGCCACAGCTCAGTAAACTCCAGTCAGTAATGGTAAATAAAGGCTTAATCACTTGTGTAATCTTCCTTAATTACCAAAGAAAAGCAACTAGTCTGAGCCCACCCAGAGGCTGTGGGGTCAAACCTTTCTCTCCATGGTGATTGATGCTGGATCCCCAAAATTCAAACTGATAGGAGCATGCTGAGTGAATGCTGATGGGCAGGAGGAGGCACCTGGAGGGGACACATCAGGGCTTTATTTTCAGCCCAGAGCTCCTTGGCCCATGGCTGGGGGTGGTTCCTACCAGGGGAGCCCATCATTCTTGCTGGAACTGTCCACTCATGAGAAGAAAACACATTAAAATGCCACTCCTATTATTTTTGCTTTTCTTTCAGGCCAGGATACCCAGTTTTATTGCAAAGAAGCTACTTTTAATTTCACTTTACCTGATGATTTTATGCTTTTCTTCCTACAAGAGCCAAGTGCTATCCACAGGTACTGCCCAGGGTTTTGGATCTGTGTCCATTCAGTCCTCAGTGGAAATGAGGGACAGGCTTCTTTATCTCTGTGACATTTTTGCAGCATGAATTGCCTCACGTTTTACAGCCCTGACTTGCTGCTTGCTGCGCATGCACGCTAGAGCTGATAATTTTTTGACTAACGGTGGTATTAAATCATCAAATAAAAACTAATGAAGAAGAGAGCCAGAAGATGTGATGATGATGAGGGGGAGGAATTCAGAGTAGCAGAGGGGGCCAGGCTTCATCCATCCAGGGCTGCTGAATTTATGTGCGTGTTAATTAACATTTTGATTCATTAAGCTTGGCTCATGGTTGGGATTCATTGATGAGAAGGCAATTTAGGAGCTGGTGCCAAGCAGAAGTTCCTCCATCTCCCATTCTCCCCTTCTCGTGCTGGTGCAGGACAGAAGCGGATCTTAAACTGGAGTGGAAATAAAAAGAGGGTGTAAATGGGAAGGTTTGAGGAGGCAAGGCAAGAGTGGAGGCACTTGAGGCTGGCACAAACAAGGCTCCCAGCCCCATCAAATTTTCTGAGACGTGTCCATGGTCAAGAGAGCTCACCAAAATCTGGCATCTGGATCCCCCAGCCTTCAACTATACCTGTAGAAAACGCTGTGCACCTTCTCCTGGGTGCCATTGCATGGCATAAAGAGGTTACTGCCACGGGGAGAACGATGACCACATCACTCACGTGCAGCCAAGTGCTGAATCACCTGGGTCACCTTGTGAGATGCCATTGATATTTGTCATGTATGTTTTTTACAGAAGGAATATTTCCAGAATGTTTTAGAGAGCATTAATATCCTCTATATGTATTGGTTCTTTTATCCCTTTGCAAAAAAAGCCAGGTGCACCATTTTTGCAATGAATTCTGGCCTCCTGTGACTGTGAAGAGAGAAGAGTTATAGCTCAAACATTTAAAAAATCACTAAAATGCACCTGTAATGGTCTCCTCATCCCTCACTGCACTGTTATTTTAAGCTTCAAAACCCTGGGACATCCCCAGGCTCCAAGTGAGTATTGCATGCACTCTCTGCACACCCTCATAGAAATTAATAACCACAATTAAGAGGACAGACCAGCTTCTCGTGGGTGTAAATCAACCCAGAACCAGTCTAAGCCATCAAGCCTTGCTGTTGTACAGCAGCAGAAGACTTGACCCCAAGATGTAGACAAGGAAATACTGATCCAAGAACCAGAGGGAAATGAATGATTCTCCTTGAGGCACTTCAATACCTTCTCCTCTGTCTCAGAGTAGGAATTACAAGGATTCATAAAAGCAGAAAGTAACCTGATTAATTCTAACTCAAATTCAAGAAACAAGAGGGTCAAAATCAGATATTGGTAGTTATTGTGGCCATTCTGTTTTACCCAGTGCCTGGTGCCCAGCTTTTTTATTGATAATGCTTTTCCTTCAGACAAAAAACCCAGCCAAGTTACTCTGCTGGCTCACTGTACTTGTAAGAAGTGCGTTTGGCCTCATGAGAATGCATCAAAATTTTGATGTTTAGCAGAAAATAAAAATATTTGCACTCAGTTCATTTATGGAGCTGCACATAAAACCCTCCCCCTCAGGGCATTTCCAAGGAAAAGACTAGAAATAAAAATATAAATTCTAAACAGCAGTAAAATGTTTATCACTTCGGGGGTTATGAGTGTTCAGCTTTTATTACTACGAAAATCAATTTACTGATCTTGGGTTTACTGCAAAATCACAAAAGTGAAAAGCTGAATTCATTTGGTGTCCAGGGCTTTGCTGCTTCTCCCTTCCCGTGTGGGGGGAGAGATGTGTCCTGCACCTCCCTGTTCTCTTCCTCCTCCTCGCCACGGCTCCTCTCCTGACACCAGCAAAGCTTCCCTCCCTGCCTGGCTGCCCACCTGAGTCCCTCTCACTGCACTCTCCAAGGAGACCAAGAGTCCAGCCTGAAAAAACAAACTCTGAAATAAAAAGGGAAATGGCCCATTTCCTCTGGCAGGGGTTTGGGTTGTCTCAGGAGCCCCTCACGTGCTGCAGTTTGGGCTGGGGGTGCAGGATATGGCTGAGGCAAGGGGCTGCTAAAAGGATCTTGTGTGAGAAAACATTCGTGTGAACTCCATGTGTCGATTATCTGCGGGAAGGTGCAAATCTGCATGTTCAAAATAATATTGTGGTGTTGTTTAAGACATTCCAGTGGTCAAAATAATAAAATAGTAAGAAGAAAGAAAGGAAAAGTAGATGCTGAGATGTCACTCCACTGTGACACTTCACTGGGTATCATTCAGTGCAACCCAACGCTCCCACGTAGCCACTCCCTTATTTTCATTTCCGGAGCTTTCAAGGCAAAAATCGATGCATGTTTTAACAGATTTAGTGGAAAGCAGTGCAAGGAGTTTGGACAGAAATCTTCAGGCTTGCTGTCCCTCAGCACTGGCCCAGAAGGGACTCATGGTAAAACTTCACAAATCCTTCACAGTCTGACACATTCCCCTCCCAGAGTCCCAGCTCCCAGTCGATCCAAGTATTTTATATAAAGAGAATTTCAGCCCTGCTGATAATTTCTGGGGAAAAAATGTAGCAGAAAACCCATTTTTTTTCTCCAAATATTGAAGGAGGATTGGGTCAACTCTACAAACAGTCATGGCAAATGTTTTGGGGAGCCATGAGGAGGATGAAAGCCGCCGAACCAAGTGAGTCAGCAAATAGCTGGGGATAGCAGCAAATTCCGGGAAGGAGAGGAGCAGCAGAGTGTGTTTGGGGTGGGAAGGTGAAACTCCCACCTGATATTAATAGTTTTGGCCCACTCTCCGTGCTGAAATGTGATCAGAAAGACATGGAAACAAGGTGTGCAGGAGGGAAGGGCTGCCAAGGTGCCCTCTCAGTACCCTGAGCAGGACCCACTCCAGAGGCAGATGGGGCTCCTGCCCTTTCCCTCACACCTCGACACTTCCCCAGGAGTCCCACCCCAGCTGGATTTTCCAGCTCTTGCACCTAAGCAGCCTCACAGGATTTATCTCTCTATCTTGCAAAAGATGGAAAGTGCTCTACAATTATTCCAGGGGTCATCTGATAACCCTGTCAGGCTTAATTGTGCCATGATTAAATCCCCCCCACCCCGACATAGGGCGGGATGAATCAATTGGGAGCAAACACCACTGACAGACCCCACCAACATGAAAGGCACGAGCTCACAAATAATTCTTTAGAAGTGTGCATGTTGGAGAGGACTAATTTTCATTTCCTAAAAAAAAAGGTGTCTTGCCTTGGAAAGCAGCAGCAAAAGAGATGGGGAAAGGCATTAAACCACACCCCGAGGCACACAGACGTGCTCCTCTCGGCTCTGCAGCGCTCAGAACACAGCTACGCCAGATCCTGCACGAACAACCCCTCTGCTGGCAGCTGATGAAAGAAGGGGAACACCTTCCCATGCTGCTACCAGCACCCCAGTCCAGCACAGTGTGAACAACGTCCCGATTTCCAGACTCCTTTGACAATTAACGCCCGGGTGTTTATTTATCAGCAAAGATTTTGCAGTAAATATCCCTATTCACCCCGCTTTCCAAGCCAACAAGGATGCCACAATAAATCTCCCTATTAATCAACCTTTCAAGCTGCTGGTTGCCAAAAAGAAAATTGTAGTTTATATGTAGATTATTTAACAGACTCCCCCAAAGCCACCAACCCCTCGCTGTCCCCTCAAGCCATGGTACGAACCATGATGACACCGAGCTTGTTTGCCACACAACTGCTGCAGGAGTTCCATCAGAGCGACCTCTTTTCCTACAGGATCAGGAGGAGCAGCTCCCATTAAATATGGGAAGTGACTGCCACCTCCAGCCCTCTGCCTGCTACTGGAGCCAGCAGCTCCCAGCCCTCCGCGGGTGACTCGGGGAACCTGGAAACTTGTTTTACTGCCTGCTTGTGCTGGAGATATAAACAGTGGGGCTGGAGAGCAGAAACACGAGATGGCAATTAGCCCAGAGCTATTAGCTGTGCCTGAATATCATATACTGCAAGCTGCCTTGATCCACTGGAATTTATATGACTGTTAATGGGCACTGTAAATTGCTGTCAGTGTGGATAACTCAATCCTCGCTTTTTTCGGAGAGGTGAAGCAATGGGGGAAGTGGAGGGGAAGAGGGGAAGGTGGCCTGAGATGGACATGAGGAGCTGTACAACAGCTTTAGGACACTGCTGTCTACTGGCACATCACAGATAATAAAAATATGCTTTAATTTAGAATGTAAGGATATGGTGTCAAAATAAAATGTCTCAAGGACAAGTAGGGAACATAAAAAAGTCACAGCCCAGGCTGTGATCATCAGTTGCACATCATAAAAATACATTAATGGTATATTTCTTTAAAAGAAATTTTCATTCTTGGGAGTTTTATGAGAAATAAGATTTTAAAATATCAAAAGTGGAAATTTTATGATTGGAAGGGGAAAATGGTCAGATGAAGGCGATGGGAACAGCAAGAGCCCAGGAACAAAACGCTGGTGCATGTGGTGGTCTGCAGTGAGCAAGGGCAGTGACCCTGCCGTGCTGAGCCTGGTGTGCCAACCCTTCCCTCTGCCCGTGCTGCAGCCATGGAACCAGTGGGATTTTTTATTAAATGGGAGCACGGCCAGGCCCCAGAGATCAGAGATACAGGCACAAAGTACCCTTGGATTGTAAAACAACAAGCAAGCAAAGCTGCTTAAACCAGGTCCACTTGTGCACCAGCGGTCAAAAATAAAATCCATGAAAGAAATGAGGTTTTGACGTAAAATTCAAATGTTGGAGATAAAATCAATTAATCTGGGTATGGATTATTCTGGTTTTATTCTGAGCTCAGAGAAATATCATAGAAAAGCTGACAGCATTGGAGCATCTTTGCTTCCTGGGTTCATCTGGGCTCTGGAACAAAAAAGAATCCCACAAGTCTGCTTTTATCAGGGGAAAAAAGCATTTTTAACCCAATGACTAAAATATCTACTCCTATTGTTCCACTTCTCTGTCAGCCGCTGGGAAGAATAACCTGGCATTTCCTTCCTGTGTCCTGCAGCTAAATCTGCAGGTTTCAAGGGAAAGCTCACAAAATTGGGGAACTTCTAAAATTTGATCCCATGTGCAACCATCAGTGGCAAGCAGCTGTTGTTGGCCGCTGCCTGTAGGAATGGTTCTAACACATATTTCATCGACATCCAGGGATTCTGAACAGAATCAGGGTACTGGGATGCTCCTGAGCTAGCTTGCAATCATTTGCTGCTTTAATATGTGTCTTTGCAGAGTTAAATTGAAAGAAGGCAGGTTTATATTGGGTATTAGGAAGAATTTATTCCCTCAGAGGGTGGCGAGGCCCTGGCACAGGGTGCCCAGAGCAGCTGTGGCTGCCCCATCCCTGGAAGTGTCCAGGGCCATGTTGGATGGGGCTTGGAGCAATCTGGGATAGTGGAAGGTGTCCCTGTCCATGGCAGGGGGTGGAATGAAATTATATTTAAGTCCCTTTGAACCTAAACCATTACAGGATTATATGATATTTTTCCGCAGCTCTTCTGATTCCTTAAAGATGAAGAGATTTTGCTGCATCAGCAAACACTCACGGCCCAAGAGATCCCTCCCTCCTGGCATTTAAAACCTGTGCTCAACCCAGTTGTGCAAAAATTGCCATTGTGAGCATTGCTCTTGTAAACCTTTTAGGAGAAACATCCTCAAAATAAACCAAGCCCTGTTCTCTTGGACTCCTGATGCCACAACAGCATACCCAAGGACCAGGAGGATTCTCCATGAGGATAAGGTGGCATCCCTCTTGCCCATGGTCCATAAAATGTGCCTACCATTCATTGCTGGGCTGCTCGGAGCCTTGTGTGGTCCATTATATTTTATGCCGGTTTCCTAAACATTCACAGTTAAATAAACTATGATAACACTTCATAAACATTTTTCTAACATGCGGAATGTTTGACATGAATTTCAGCTATTTTAAAACTAATAAACAATTGTCAATCGGATGTTGGAGACTAAGCAGAAGCCACAACTGTTCTTATGGAACATCAAAGGCATAATAAATATCTGATTTTTTTTTTTTAAGCGAGGCTTTTGTACTTTTGTCTATGAGCCTCTGTCAAGAGCGTGGAGGGATGAGTGCTGGGACTGTGTGTTATTGACTGCTGTGCTTTGGGTTTCCAGCAAGAAATAGGAGAGGTTACACTTCATGGGATCAGCCTGCACTTCAGGAATCTCCTGATGTTCGGAAAACAAGCTGAGCAGACGCCAGGCTCCTGCTTTGCCTGCTGCAGATACACTTCTCACAGGTGAAAGGCACCTGTGGAGCCTCACTGGTTCTGCCGCTCCTCTGGCATCGCTCCGGGGTGAGCATGACCAGTGGCACTGTGATGGCCACAAAACTCACTCCTCAAAGGGCATCTCTGGAGGATTTTGCGCTCCTGCAACACCCACATCAGGTCCCTCAGCACTTGGGACAGTGCCACCAGGCCCGGATGGCAGCACAGAATCAGGGCCCCGCAGCCACCCCGAGCACTCGCAGCTCCTCCCCGGAGCAGGACCAGCCCTTTGATCAAGCCCTGATGGGTGGGAAGAGGAGACAGCTCAGAAAAATATTTGTCGAGAGAAACACAATGTCGGTGGAATATTTTTTTTCTGAGGAGTGCCCCGGGTTGGGGAAAAAAAAAAAAAA
>VYZQ01070421.1:0-15347 GCA_013400655.1 Mystacornis crossleyi
TTTTTTTTTTGCTTTTTCACAAATGTTTAAGCACTGCTGAAAGTGACTTTTGAAATCTGTTTCCTCTCTGGACAGAGGAACGGTGCCTTGGCTGAAGTTTCTGTGGATGTACCAGGGGTTAGCTCTGTAAATGATGCTCTGTGGGATCCCTGGATCTCTCAATCCCCTCTCTCTCCCCATCCCAGGACTGCCCTAATGTTAGGCTGTGAATATAGCTGCAAGGATGCCGTGGAGGTGTTGCTCAGGAATGGTGCTGATGTTGGTTTGACTGATGGCCTTGGGCATGACTGTGCTTACTATGCCAGGATTGGGGACAATATTGACATTTTGGCTTTAATAAAAGCTGCCGTTGAGGACTCCAGCAGAGGTAGGAGGAACCTACAACACTTTCCTTTGGGTGGAATTGTGTCCCTACTCCTGTATCTCCAGGAACTGTTCTGGAAGGCAGCTGTGGTCCTTTGACCACAGAGGTCATAAACTGCCTGGCTGGGAGAGGAAAAACCTAAGTTTTTGGGGCTGTTTTGTTTTAGTAAAGCTTTTAAGGGGGATGCAGGCTCTGATGCTTTGAGGGCTTAACAGTATTGATTATGGAAGTTATTTACCCTTATTTTATAGAGATAGACTTTATTTTATGGAAATAGCCTTTATTTCCTAGAAATAAATAGCCTTTATTTTATAGAAAAGCTTATGAATGTTTCCATGTTTGATTAATTGGGGGCGTGGTGAGCTATTTTTTGAAATGTCCTCCCAGGTTGGAAAGGGGATAGAATTAGCTGAATGTGTTGCATTGTTGCATGAATCTGAATGAAATGCCTTTTGTAATTTCCTATTTTTATGGTGCTTTTTTAGGAAGAGACAGCATGAAGAGAGGGCAGGCTGAGCAAAAGGTACTTCCTGAGGTCATTTATCACGGGGGTGTTGAGAGGGGCATCAGGATTGTGCTGTCACACAAAACAACATCAGTATTTTCTGAATTAACTCCATCTGTGGCTGTGAAGGTCCCCTCTGTAATCAGATGGTGTCGCTGGTTCTGGTTGGAAGATATTCCATGATGGGCATGTTCAGCATTGGAGTTTGGGCAGGCCTCCCATTTGTGTAGGGGTGAGGTCATGGGTGACCCCTGTCCCAGTGGGAATTTGGGAGGATTAGGCTGGAAGGGAGGCTGGGATGGGCACAGGACACAACAGGGATATAAAGGAATGTTTTCCTGCTGTACTGACAGGTCACCAGCCTGTCCCAGAAGCGGGGCCGGGGCTATGGAGCTCAGGAGGAGCTCAGTGTCAAACTGTTCCAGAAGGAACCCAACTCTCAGGTGGGTGGGGAGGATCCTGGGCCCTGTGAATTCCCACAGGGAATAATGAGCCAGAGGCACTAAAGACAAACTGAGCTGGTGAAGTGAGCACTAATGATCCCATCAACAAAGGTCATATATTGCTGTTTACTTAAAACCTAATTGCATGATATAGAGTGTGGCAATTATGCAGATGAGCTGTAAACTTTTTCAGAAAATTGGCACTTTTTTGTGTAATAAAGAAAGTTGGGAGTGTCCCTGTCTTAACCTCTCCTACCTCTTAACCTTCCGCCTCTGCAGTAAAATCAGAGTCACAAACCAGGAAGATTTATTTTTTTAACATTCTCAAGAGATGTATGTTTGTGTCATACTAAAAATAATCTGTGTCATAATTGTTCTACTAACCAGCATGAATTTTCCCATCTCATTTCTGTGTCACTGGTGTTGTTAAAACTATTGGTTCAGAGTCTTTACCTTTCCCAATGTATGTATAGTGGAGGGGGATCTTCCTTATTTTTTTTAAATTTCATATTTTACTTTGAAGGACTTGGAGTTGGAAAACCAAGATTTGAAAGATCGAATGAGAGAAGTGCAGGAGGAGCAGAGGATGCTGCTGGACAGAATCAGTGGGTTACAGCTGCAGCTGAGTGAGGTAAACCAAGACCTGGAATACCTGGCTGGAAATCTGGGATAACCATCTGGTGCTGACAGGAGAAATAGCAGGGAAGGCACATGGAATTAGGATGTGGTGTCCATTGCTTTCCTGGGAATTACGCAATGTGTGTCACTCATTTTCGTCTGGAAAAGCCCTTGGTCTTGTAGTTATACTCAAATTGTGGGGAGACTGATGCAATGTCCTTCCCTGACACCCTGAAATTGGAGCAATAGCATTTTGGGGTCTGCCTCCCAGTGCAGCTGAGCCATGGGCTGCTCTGGAGTGTTGGAATTTGGAGACTGAACTTCATCTCTCCATTAAATGTTGGTGGTGTGTGTGGCAATACTTTGTCATCAGCTGATTTTCCAGCTGTTGCTGGAAGTGGAAATACAGAGCAAAAAGTCTTCAACTGGCAAGAAAACAAACCCAAAGGTTTTCAACAGAAGTTTCTCACCCAAATTTGAAACGTTGATTTTTAAAAATTTCTGTCTTTTTGGAGATCTAAGCATGACCAGTAGAAAGAAAATACAAAGAGAATGTTTTGCTGGGTTTTTGCTGTGTGGAGGCTGTTTCTTTGCAGTATTTTTGTAGAGGTACGTTTATGCAGCTTTTCCTAAATGTAGCCCAAGGGTAGAAAGAATATTTCTTAGTGCAGTCACTGGCTTGTCTGAACTCCTGTTTCAAGCATTGCCTTTATAAAACAAATTTCTTAATAGTCACGTGCCAAAATCAGCAAACTTCTTCTGAAAAGCTGTACTCTGCTGCCTCAGTAGTGTCTGAGCTGGAAAACTGAGGAGATATTCCAGTTTCCAGAGACACTGCTCTGTCAGACATCCTTAACTCCTGGCAAGAGAAATAGAAAATAGAGCAATAAAGTTGGATGGAAACTGGAAGGGGAGCGTTAGAAACTGGGGTGGATTTGTCAGCTGATGAACTGTGTATGAGCCCCTTAAACATCATTGAGAAAATGATTTGGGGGGGGATTTTTTTATTATTTTTGCAGGAGCAAATGTTTGCAGATGATCTTGAGAATGAGGTAGGATGTGTCACCTGCAGGTGTAACAGGACTGGGGAGTAGGGGAAGCAACTCTCTCTTTTATTTCCTCTACAGTTTTAAATACATTACTGAAAAGCTACCCCAAAATGCTAAATGAAGTATCTAATGCTCTGGGTCAGTTTATGCAGCTCCGCAGCATTTCTGTTACTACAAATAATGTGTCGTTCCCATGGCTCCTTTAAAGCACGCTTAGGATATTCAGCACACTGATAATATTAAGCATCTCTTCAGTGACTTTCAGTAATGCAAGACTAACAAATATGAATTAATTAAACAGTAGCAGATTATGTTGGGGCGTATTCTTGACTCGTTCTTCAAGACTCCTCCTGCAGAGGAGCAGTTTTGAAGAACTTCAGAAGCAAAAAATCAGGGATTCTTTCGGTGCTGATCTTGGTTGAAGTTCTGTCTAAACTCTTGAAAAAGGTGCTTGAGGTCTTACAAACCTGTCCATTCTTGTGGCTTTGGCTATGTGGCACTCCTTCTCTTTCAGAAAGATGAGTTGAAGAGAATCCTGACTACCAAGGAAAAGCAGCAGGAAGAAAGTTTAAGGACTATTGAAGCTCTCAAAGCGAAACTCAAGTATTACGAAGTATGTTGAGTGATTTGAAATGCGATATAGCAATTGATATTTACAGTAGGAAATACTTCAGCATTTTAAATTGCTGAAAGTGTTGAATGGTTATCTCATTGCAAAAGCTTTCCCTGCCCCTTCACCCCTAGTTTAACACAGAGCAGAAATTTGAAAATAATTTTCAGCTTTTTTTTTGTTCTTGCTGTTTGATTTTTAGAGTGACTCTGTGGGGTCTGGAGGTAACTTTGGAAATAGTAAGTACAGTTAATTGTTAAAGCTTGCTGTGCATGATGCAGTGTTAGAATACAGAGATCAAGGGAATTTTGGTCATCTCTTCCTATTGCTGGTCAGAAATGCAGCCAGGCCTCCCGAGCAGAGCTGTGTTTGTAGGAGCTGCCAGGGCACCATTGATCAATCTCCCAGGAGTGCCTGGCCTTGGGAAATGTGCTTGGGGCCTCTGCTGTGTCCTCTGATAATGTGAAAAATGAGCTGAGCGGGATCCATGCTCCCAGTGGAGCTGCTCTTTCCATCCTTCCAAGCTAAACAATGCTCCTGCCTGGCTGAGGGGCAGCAGCTGTGTCAGTGTCAGAACGGGAGTGGAGCAGGTTTGATTTTCAGCACACGACCTGAGCTCACACAAGTGTGAGAAATGATCCCATTTCTAGGAACTGGAGTCTCCTGCATCCAGCCCAGCTGCAGGCCTGCTTTGCACTTGTGTAACATAAGGGCTCTTGACAGGTTAAATGATATTTTGAGTGTTTGGCTGCCTGGCAGGAGGACTCATGGATGTGGAGTGCAGGGGATGCTTTTCCTGCTGTGGTCACGTGCGGACATGAGCCGGGCAAGCTGCTGTGACAGCAGTGACCCTTCTGCAGGACCAGAACCCAGCCTGGCAAACCACTTTTCCCCTCCTCCTCAGGAGGACTTTGGCCAGGCTTCCTGTGGGGATTAATTAAGTAGAAGTTGTTTTAATAACAAGCACTTAAACACCAGCCTTCAGCCCAGCATGGCCCCAGTGACCAGAATAAAGCTAGGCAGGAAAATCAGTGTTCTTGTGATTGTGTTACTGTTTTTAACCAGAGCTTAAACACTGTTTGCTTTGAAACTCCAGGAAAAGAAGATTTATTACTTAAACAAGGCCAAGCGTTTGCAGTGGAATCCCAGGTAATAAATATTTTACCACTGGAAGGATCTGTGAGATAGTCGTGCTGGGAAAGTTAAATGTGCTTATAAATGTGTGTTTATTGAGCATTGCTTCTCAACACACGGTTTTGAGGAATTCTTGCTTTTCCATGTTTATTTTTAACTGTTGGTGCCCTCTAGAGTCTTGTCTCTACAGGACAGGGCTATAAATGCTGGGAACTGCTGGGTCTGTCATGAGCTCTCCTAAATGTATTTTACACAGTCACAGCGTAAACTGGGGATTCATCTCCATAATATTTTTCTAATTTAAATTCAGCTAATATTCAGAACATTTCATTTTCCTGCCTGCTATATGGTAATTCCCTAACAATTCTGTTTGATAGCTATCAACATTTTAAAGCAATGGTTTGGGTATAAACAAGGTCCACCAGAAACTGGGGTGTGGAATGAGATGGTCTTTAAGGTCCCTTCCAACCCAAACCCTTCTAGAATTCTAAATGACTGCATTCCTCACCCTTCTCAGCAAGAGGGGTCTGCTAACCGTGACATTCTCTGTTCTGATTCCTTATAAAATTATTTTCACACGCTTGAGGGATGGGAGCAATATCTTAATAAATTAAATTTGTTCTAGCAGATGGGTGATTAAATATGAATGCAGAACAAGGGAAGTGGAATTAATGTATTATACCTGCCCCTCTAGGTTTAGGTTTAGATGGGGTATTGGGAAGGAGTTGTTCCCTCTGAGGGGGTGAGGCCCTGGCACAGGGTGTCCAGAGAAGCTGTGGCTGCCCCTGGATCCCTGGAAGTGTCCGAGGCCAGGTTGGATGGAACTCGGAGCAGCCTGGGATAGGGGAAGGTGTCTGTGCCCATGGCAGGGGGTGGCACTGGATGAGCTTTAAGGTCCCTTCCAACCCAAACCATTCCATGACTGGGAAGCATTAATGTAGGGCTGTATTCAGGATTTTTGCTGTTAAAAGCTGAAATACCTGTTCTCTGCTATGGGCAAGAATAACTTTGTGTGGTTTTAAGAAAGCAAAAGAAATCTCTTGTACAAGTTATGCTCAGATCAACTGGATTTTAGACAGTTCCCTGTATGACAGGTCCTATGTTAAATAATAAGTGATAAACACGTGTATGTGACTTCTTAGAGTTGTGAACGTGTACGTTTTGTGCCAATTTCCCTTCAGTCCAGGTCTATGCTGAGGCCCCTGGAGCTCTCCCTGCCTACCCAATCACCCAGTTCAGAGAAGGAAACTTTAAAGAAAGAACTTGACAACCTGAGGAGCTGCTTTGGTGCAGCCAAGGAAGAGATCAGCAAACTGCAGAGGGAGCTGTCCCTGAAGGCCTCGGAATGTAAAGCTCTGGCATCAGAGTGCGAGAGAACCAAGGCGGAGTCTGACGGACAGGTAAAACAGCTGGAGGATGCTTTAAAGGATGTTCAGAAGAGAATGTTTGACTCTGAAGGCAAAGTGAAGCAAATGCAGAGCCACTTCCTTGCTCTGAAGGATCACCTGACCAACGAAGTGGCCTCAGGAAGCACCAAGGTGACGGAGGAGCTCAAGGAGCAGCTCCGAGAGATGAAAACCAAGTACGAGGGAGCCTCTGCTGAGGTGGGGAAACTGAGGAACCACATTAAGCAGAATGAATTGCTGGTGGCAGAGTTCCAGAGGGATGAGGGAAGGCTGGTGGAGGAAAATAAAAGGTTGCAGAAGGAACTTGTGAAGTTGGAGATGGAGCGAGATAAAAGGGGCAGGAATGTCATGGAGTTGGAAGGGCAGCTCAGTGAGACAGCAGCCAAATTGGCCCAGTCTGTGAGCACAGAGAAGTTTGAGAACATGAAGAGTTTGCTGTCAAACGAAGTGAGTGAGAAAGCAAGGAAATTAGCAGAGGTGGAAGGGGAGCGAGAGAAGCTGCAGGCAGAGGTTGGGCTTTTACAGAGAGAATCTGAGAGTCAGAGAGCTCAGCTGGCTCAGTGTGTGAGGCCAGAAGAGCATGAGCAAATGAGGAGTGGGTTTGAGCAAAGGAAAGAGGAACTGGGGAAGGCAATTTCTGAGCTATCACAGAAGAATGAGACCCTGCAGAAGGAACTTGAAAGATTGCAGGCTGATAACAAGGTGCTGAAGCAGCAAGTCCAAATGCTAAAAACTGAAATTAAAAGCCAGAATGTGCCTTTAAAAATTCATGAGGAGTTGAAGAAAACAAACGATCTGGCTGTGGGAGACCTGACAAAAAAGCTTTTTGAAATAACAAAGAAGTACAATGAAAGCAAAGCAGAAGCTGAAAAGTTGCTGACAGAGAGGAATGACTTAAGTGAGAATATCAGCCACTTCCAAGCTGTGTACCTGTCTCCGGAGCAGCACAAGAAAGAGGTGGAAGCCTTAAAATCTAGTGGGATTGAGCTTGAAAAGCAGCTTGCTGAACTTCAGAAGAAATATGATGAGGAGCAAGCAAAAGTGGGCAAACTGGTGACCGAGAACACAGGCTTGAGGGAGACCCTGAGGGATCAGTACGTGCTGGCTACCACACACGAGGAGGTTAAAACTGTCCTGAACAGCACCCTGGAAAAGACCAATGGGGAGCTGTCAGATCTGAAGGGGAAAATTGGAGAGATAAAGCAAGAGTTCCTGAGGGTAAACGAGGAAAATGGAACTTTGAAAAGTAAGGTGAAACTCTTACAGAACCAATTAAAAATGGAGTATATAAGTTTAAAGGATCATGAAACCACAGTAAATACTTTAAATAAAAGTGTGCAAGAGCTGCAGGAGAGCAATGCTGCCATTAGGGCTGAGCATAAGAGGGGGCAAGATGAAATCTTAGAGTTGCATGCAGAAATTGAAGCCCAGAAGAAGGAACTGGACACAATTCAAGAGTGCATCAAGTCAAAATACGCCCCGGTTGCCTCCTTTGAGGACAGAGAGCAGAGCTTTGAAGCCACAGTGAAGGAATTAAGGGCAAAGCTGCAGGAACAGGAGCAGAGGTGCAGAGAAAGTGAGGAGGAAGCCCAGAGGTGCAAAGAGGAGAACGAGAAGCTCAGGAGTGGGGTTCTGTCCATCCAGAATGACCTGCAGCAGAACTACATCCTGGCAGAGAAATCCCACGAGCTGGAACGGCTGTGTGCCAGCAGGATGGAGGAGCTCAACCAGCAGCTCAGGGCACTGCTGAGGAAATACACAGGGCAGGAGGGGCAGGAAGAGCAGCAGGACAGGGCCAGCCAGCCCCTGGCTCAGCAGCTCCCAGCAGAGCACATGGAGGCCCTGAGGGAGGCTCTTGGGCACACAGTGGAGGAGCTGAAGGAAGCCCTCAGCAGGAAGGAGGAACGTTATGACAAGGAAATGCTCCGAGTGGGGGAGCTGCAGCAGGAACTGGCTGATCTGAAGAAGTCCTCAGTGCCTCTGGTGGAATATACCCAGCTGAAGGAAACGCTGGAAGGAGAAATCACAGCCATCAAAACCAGCCTGAAAGAAAAGGAGGCAGAAACCCAAGTGAAGAGTGAGGAGGTGCTGAGGCTGCAGGCAGAGCTGCAGCTGAGCCAGCAGGCCTTGGCAGAGCTGCAGAGCAAGGAGCTGGTGGCCATGGCAGAGTACAGCTCCATGAAGAGCGCCCTGGAGGCCCAGGTCAGCAGCATGGCTGGCCACCTGTCCAGCATGAACCAGAAGTACGAGCAGGCCTGTGAGGAGGCTCTGCAGGCCAGGAGGAGCGAGCTGTCCCTCAAGGACGAGAAGGAACTGCTCCAGCTGCGGAGCTGCAGCATCGAGCAGGAGATCAAGGACCAGAAGGAAAGGTGTGACAAATCACTGACAACCATTATTGACCTGCAGAAGAGAATCCAGGAGTCTGCAAAGCAGGTGGAAGCCAAGGACAACAAGGTGAGATCTGGGGTTCATGCTCCTGATGCTCTCAGCTCAGCATTCGGGGACTGCAGATGTAGCTCCTGAGGTGTTCCAGCACCACTGTGTGCTGAGCATTAGCTACCCAGGGCTGGCCCAAAGCAGCTGAAGTCCTGGTTTTGCATTATGCAAAGTTTTTCCAATCCCTTGTGTATTTTGGACACTGCACAGTATTTAAATCCTGTTAAAGCTTCAGACTTTTAGGGGTATCAACTCCTCCTTCTACTGGAGCTGTATTTCTTGGGCATCTCTGACTTGCCTTCTAGGAAGAAGAGTGAACCTTTAGAAGTTAGACCTGGAATATCCTCAGATCCTCCCTTTTTTCAGTCACTTACGTCACTGCTGACCTGCAGGGTCTGTACCTGACACATCCCAGTGCCAGAAGCACAATGGGAACCAGCACGTCAGGAAAATAAAGTCCTCTCTTAGCAAGCTGGGACAAAGACCCTTCAGTGCTCGCTGGGCTTCATCAGACTTGAAAGAATGCTAAAGAACAGTTTTCAGTGAGACATCCTTAAATGGTGTTTTCTGTGTTTTTTTTTTTTTAAAGATAACAGAGCTGCTGAATGACGTGGAGCGGTTGAAGCAGGCTCTCAATGGCTTGTCCCAGCTGACATACACCACTGGGATCCCCTCCAAGAGGCACAACCAGCAGGTGGAACTGCTCCAGAGCCAAGTGAAAACACTCCAGCAGCAGCTGGCTGTAAGTGCTCACACAAGGTGTTGTCTGACGTGCAGTAGCATTGCTTAATTCCTTGTATAAACAGGGAAATCTGGATGTGCCCACTGGAGTAGGGGGTGTGACTGCAGCCTTACACTTCGCAAGTACAGTAGCCATTATTTTGGGGTTTTTTTTGCCCTGAGTTCTTGCTTCTCTGTAAATTTTTCTGCTTTATTCTGCAGTTTGAGTTGCAATACTTGGCAGCTTTTCCAGATGAAAAGGATATAAGTAAAGTAGGAGAATTTGTGCTTATAAGATACTGAGCTTTAGTCCTGCCAAGTCCATTTCTGAATGCAGGCTCAGCTTTAGTCGTCTCTTACAGAAACCCAACCATGTATTTTTTCTCACTTTGAAAGGGTGAGGTGGTAATTTCTTAATGGGTTTGAGTTGTGTTCCTTTGCCTTTGCCTGTGTTGTTCATCATGAAGCACTGACACAGCAGGGGACACATCCTGAGTGCTGGGATCTTGCGTGCGCTTCTGTGGCCCCTGTGCCTGCAGTAAAGCTCATTACTAAAGCTGTGTCTGAGCAAAGTGAGTATTTGTAGAGTTGATTCTTATAAGGCAAAATGTTCTTAAATGGGGTGGTTTTAACCAAATAGCTGATGCTGGTGATGAAACAAGTGTGCTGGGCCAGGAGTTGGGCTCTGATGGTCCTTTCCAGCTCAGGATATTTTGTGATTCTGTGATCTCAGCTCCTGGCTGGCTCTGGCAGCCTTTCAGCAAAAGAGCAGTGACTTTTTTTTCCCTTGATTACTGGAGGGGATAAAACCATAACCTGGAAATTCAGCTTGGGTCTGGCAGTGCCCAAAACCAAGTGCACAGGGCTGGAAATGGCAGGAGCAGATGTTAAAAATGTGAGGGCTTCACCTCCTGTTGCTGTTCTCTCTCCCAGGATGCCAAACGGCAGCACCAGGAGGTGGTTTCGGTGTATCGGACACATCTGCTCAGTGCTGTCCAGGTATGACTGTGCCAGGGCGGATTGTTCTGCTCTCCTGTCTCCGTGTGAGAGTTCCTGAGACACGTTTCTGTCTGGTCACTGGTTGGGTGACTGAGGGCTCTTGGAGCATTCAGCTCAGAGGAGCCTGAGGGGGGCCTCGCCAGGGGCTGCAGCTCCTCCTGAGGGGCACCTCTGACGTCTGCTCTGGGATCAGGGGCAGGACCCTGGGAACGGCTGGAGCTGTGTCAGGGGAGGTTTAGGTTGGATAGCAGGAAAAGATTCTTCCCCCAGAAGGCAGTGGGGCACTGACCAGGCTCAGGAATGGGCATGGCCCCGGGGGTGCCAGAGCTCCAGGAGTGTTTGGACACCACTCCCAGGGATGCACAGGGTGGGATTTTTGGGGTGTCTGTGCAGGGCCAGGGGCTGGACTGGATCGCCCTGATGGGTCCCTCCCAGCTCAGGATATTCCACAAGTCTGTGACCTCAAATAAACCTGAAACCAGCATCAAGTACCTGTTTTCATGTGGAAAGTTTTAATTTAGAATGAGCTGGTCCAAGCAGAAATCCAGCCCCTACCATGGCTGAGTCTTACTGGGGTGAGCATGTTCTTGATTCTGCTTCAGCCCAGGCAATCAGGGAATCCAGGAATGGTTTGGGACAGTCATTCTTTCCCACATCATGTTTTCATAAAGGAAAATGTTGTGTCTGAGAGGTCTGTGAGGGAAAAAAGCACAGGATCCCTCAAGTATTTCAGATGGTCACAGAGCGGTGGAAACACAGCCACGAGTTAAGACTTTTGGGTGATGTTGAAGAATCTCCTAATGCTGGGAGTGGGTGGTTGATGCTTGGAGGGATTTACAAATGTTTGTGACTGATGTTTGCTCCTCCAGGGTCACATGGATGAAGATGTCCAGGCTGCCCTGCTTCAGATCATCCGGATGAGGCAGGGCCTGGTTTGCTGATCTGCTCCTGAGGGCTGCTGTCTGGGTGCTATGGCTGTGGGAGCGAGAACCTTCAGGGGCTTTATGTTGATATTAAATTAGTGATGGTGATAAAGCTGCAGTTACAGCCTCCAAATATGAAAAAAACTCACAAAGCTGATGCATTTTCTTCTTATAAAACACTAAACCAGGGCTATGGTGTTTCAGGCCTGACACTTTTTTCATGAGATAGATAAAAGGTGTAGAACATCTTTTAGAACTGTCAAAATGATGACATAGAGGTTAAATTATTTTAATGTCTGATTGACCACTTATTAACGCAGGATCTGTATCCAGAAGTTCCAGGTGATCCTTGAACTTGAACTCTCATGGGATGGTTAAAAATAAACTGTGCAGAGGAGCGTGGCTGACTGTTGTAGCTGTGGATGTCCCGTAATGATTAAGAGAAAGTGGCTAATTTGTCACACTGGCTGAGCAGGATGTGCTGTGACACACACAGGAAGGTGTTCAGGTGTCTCTTGTAGCTTGGCTGGCCAAGTTACAGCCTTTATTTAATATATAAGCTTAAGATTTAGTGCCTTTGCTTTTAGAAGACTTAAATAATCAGGTTTTCCATCCAAACACTATCACTCCCTCCCCTCCCCCACCAAAGTGTTCCTGAATGCTTTAATCCTGACTCCTGGAGGCTGGAAGAGAGGGACTGGAGTGGCCTGGTTTGGGGAGCAGCAGTTTGATCCCATTGCCATGGTCCTGCTGCTGCATAATTTCATTCCTCATTAGGCCTTCATTAGGGTGTGACTGAGCAGCTCATTGAGCTGCACACAAGGCAGTTCAGGTATTGGATTTTCAAACACCAGCTCATGGAAGTCTGAGCTGTAAACAATGTACTTTAGTCTTATTTGTGGGAGAAGATGCCAATAGTGAGGATTGATGAAAGGAGAATTTTTAATTGCTGGAATCTCCCATGAAACAAGGCTTCATTTTTAACTGAAGGATGGTTTCCATGAGGATGTTTTATTAAAAAAACCCAAGAAATTTGGTACTGTTCAAGGGAAGTCATTGAAAAATGAGCCTGATAACGAATGAGGCTGTTTACATTGAGCACCAGTGAGTGCTGACCTCAGTCTACTTGTTAAAAGCCTTTGCTGATAACCACCAACTGGGAATGTGGCATCCTGTTGCAGAAAAGCCAAACTTCCTCTCCATATTCCTGAAAAATGAGGGCTGAAGTCAGAGTTCTCTGCTTTGTGTTGTTTGGGCTCCCCCAGCTGCCCCTCCAGGCCTTGGGCTCCTTTTTTTACAGCAGAGTTATGTTTATCTCCTTTTTTCTCTGTTTTTGGGCAGAGTTTTGTAGGACTGAAGAGGCCACATGGAGGCTCCAGACAGTGATGGATGTGCAGGGCAGTTTTTATATAGAAATACCCTTAATATATTTACTAAATACCTGTCTGTAGTTAAACAGATCTGCTGCTGCTTTCCTTTAGTTTCTTAGAGGACTATTACAGAAAACATCTCAGAGTAAAGAGTTACTTTTTAGCCAAATTCTTTTATGATTGCATTACTTGAAACTTATTGGAGAGGATTTGTTCTGTTGTACTAACTGGCCTATTTTGATACTGTGTTTCCTTATCCAGGCAGTTCTAGGTATGTTTTTCTAAATCTCTCCCATATTACACCATCAATAAAATGGTTTCTTCTTTTTTTTTTTTTGTATGGTAGTGGTCAATTCTGTTTCAGGTCAAGAAATACCAGTACTGCTTTGAGCTTTAATAGGTGTGGATTGTGTAAATCCTGGGAAAATGGGGGTGTCTCCATGCTCGTGGAATGAACAATGCTGAGGAGTGAGAGGAGGAGGTGGGAGGTCAGCAGAATGTCAAATGCAACTGGAGAGGCTCCACTGTCCCCTGGAACAGCAGTGCCACATTAACGAGGTAATGGAGCCTGGAGCTGGGTGTTGGCACGAGGTTCTGTTGTGTAACAGCTCTTTGGAAAGGGAATTTTGCCGTTTTGTCTTGAGGAGCTGACTCGGAAATGGCTCGGAATGCTGGGAAGTTGGAGTTTACTGCTTTTGTCATCTCGTGCCTGTGTTGCTCTGCCAACTCAGAAAATTACCTTTTAATAGGAAAGCCATACACGTAATTGCCACAGCCATTAGGTCAGATGGATTTTACAGGAAGGGAAAAAGATGTTGAGCATTTAAGGGCCATTAAATTGTGCAGGTTTTCATTGGTGGGCTGCAGCCTCCGAGGCAGCACGACGCTGCGAGGGATATTTATTTTTACATTTGCAGAGCAGGGGAGGGAATACATTGCAAAGGAAAATAGGGCATGAAAATGGGCTGGTTTTCCACTCGGTGAACAGCTAGTTTTATTTCATAATAATTAGTTTTACACTTCATTAAGTGTTGGGGGCTTTGCTTATATACTTTAAGAATACAGTGGAGAAGATCTAAAAATTCTCAGCGGGGCATCAAGTTACAGTTTTATATTGTAATGAGGAATTTCAGAGGGAGATGGGATCATCTAAGGAGGATTAAGACTGGGATAAGAATTAGTTTGCGTTCAGAGACACTTCCAGTTGCCCTTGTCTCACTGTACAACTTGCTGGAGTTTTGGAAGGTTTTGACTTCAGTCCCAATGACAAACAAGTGAGAAGTGCTGCAGAATCTCAGCTCCTGCTCAGAGGAGGGACAGAAGTCGGGCATTCAGGAGTAATTTCTCCTGCTGGTGTTGGAAACGGCTCCAGCCCAGCCCGGGCAGCACCTCTGGGTGCTGGGGGGGAGAAATGGGGGATTGGAGACTCCGGCAGGGGGTTGCAGGGAAGGGTTTGGCTGCAGAGTTAAAGTGTGGGTGATCCTGCAAGGCCTTCAACAGCTGATTTTACAGCAGCCAGGAGTTCCAGCGGGAACTGTGGATTTCTCAGGGGTGATAGCCATGTTTTCCTTGCCTGGAGGGGAATGACCCCATCTCCTCTCCTGGGCTGTCAGCTGCTCTGAGCTGCAGCTCCCTGGAGCTGTCAAATTCCCGAAAATCCGGATAAAAGGCAGCTCTGTGTGTGGATCTCACCTCGTCAGGCTGACACCCTCGAGCTGTTGGAGGTTTTCGGAGGTGCTGTGCTGAATCCTCCACACAGACACGGAGTGGGAGTGTGCACTGGGAAGCACCGGACCTTTGGTGTTCCCACATGGTCCTGACAAGAAATCACAGAAATCCCGTGACCCTGCTGCTGTGTCTCCTCCAGCCCCAGGCTGTGATGTCTCTCACATCCCACTCCTGCTAAAAGGTAAAAAAGGAGAGAAATCAGTGGGCACTGAAGCAGGGACTCACTGGGATGAGAGGGAGTTCCTTGGCAAGCAGCAGAGCCTTGCAGGAGACTGTGTGGAGGGAGAGCAGGACCTGAGGAAAGGCTGGCAGGATTCTCCTGGGGTTTCAGCTTCACCTGGAGAGAGGGACGGGTACAAAAATGCAATAATCTGGGCAGCTTTGAAGAATTCTGGCAGTCTGCTTTTTTCTTTTTCCTCTCCTGAGTGAGGATATAAACAGACCTGAGGAAGATGATGTGGGGAGAAGGCTCTGGAGATTCCCTGGTGGGGAATCCACAACCAGAGAGAGGGGCAAGGACACACCATGGGGTCCCACTGCCAGAGGGCAGGGTTAGATGGGATATTGGGAAGGAACAAAACCTTCCTCGGTCACCTTTGCAGTATCTCCAGTGCAATGGATGGGGAATCCAGGGACACATTTGGAAGTAAATTACATGGAACAAATAAACCAATCTGTTCCTAAAGTGCTCCTGTGCCTTTGAAAACACCGACCCTGACTGACTGCTGGGGGTTTTTAAGGGTATTTTTATCCATTCTATTTGAGTTGTTGCCTTTCGGGTTTTTTTAAGGTCAAATGAACAAACCCCACCCAGCACTGGGGCTGCTTGGGAGAGTCTGTTCTCAACCCTGTGGCTGCACAGGGGGAACATTCCAAATACTCCTTGGAAAAGGCTCTGGTGCCCCCAGCTCTGAGCTCTGGTGGAGCAGGGCCATGTCCTGGGCCCAGAGAAAGCAAGGAAAAGTCTCTTTGGAGCCACTTTGGATAGTTGTTCCCTGCTCCAGTCCCCGTCCAGCCTAGCTTTGGACACTTACAGGGATCC
>VYZQ01070431.1:0-12347 GCA_013400655.1 Mystacornis crossleyi
AAAAAAAAAACACAAAAAAACTTCTCTTCAGTCAGGTTTTCAAGCACAAAAGAGTTTTAAATTTCAGGATTGTCTAGAAAAATAGCAAACTTGGTTCCCACTGTCCTTCAGCACGGCCAGTGTGGGGCACGTGGCTCCACAGCATGGCACAGACACTCAGTGACCCCCCTGCTTTAACCCTCCTCAGGAAAATGCTATTTCCACATCTCTATTTGCCCAGGGGCTCTGATTCCTCCCAGAAATTCCAGTTGCTCCTTCTGTTGTTTTTCCCACTGGCTTCTATAAATAGCACACTCCTCTCTTTCCGTGTCACAAATCTGTTTTCCAGCCTGGCACCGCTTTGGGAGCCAACCACAACCCCAGAGGGGCTCGGAGGAAGCAGCAGCTTCGCCAGGGGATGTTGAATATGCAAAAAGAAAAGTCAGCTCTGCGTTCCTGAGGGCACCTGCCAGAGCCCTGCTGCTGCATCAAAGCACAGATCAAATATTTGGCATCGGCCACGTCCCTCCCTGCACAACTCCTCCTGCAGGCAGTAAAATGTGCTATTTTTAAACCTTTATTCCACTCGTTTGTATCCGCACACGGATAAAACTTCCCCCCCGCAGTGGTTATCTGCTGCCTCACAGCTGGCTCCGATTCTTTAAGCCATGAGTTTCCCTTTCAGCTCTGCCTTTGGGCAAGAGAAACTTTGCAAGAGGTATGAATCAGCTGCGTTCGAAGCTTCTGTCCTGTCTGGAAAATGTCTTGGGGCACACCTTCCCATGCCTTCCTTGCCAAGCTTCCCTCGGAGCCCGGCCCTGTGCTGGGAAGTTGTTTTGCCACTGCTCAGCAACAAAAATACCTTTTGCAATTGGTTCCTCTCTCGTTCGAACCAGAAGGGAAGTTCCCGAGAGGTTCTTGCGTATCCAAAGTGAAATTTTGGCATTTAGAACAAAAAGCTAAAATCCTGCTGGCTTTAGACGGCTTGATTTCACCTTAATATTCAAGACCCTGAGGGTCTGCATCTCGATCTAAATGATTCAGCACCCTTATTTCTCCTAAGAGAGACTTTGGGGATCCTTCCTGGTTCCTTTGGCTGCACGGAAGGGTGGTCTTGCCCTTTCCAGCTCCAAGGTCTCATCCCCAGATACAAACTGGTGCCACATTCCTGTTGTTGACTGCAGTGATTTTGCAGCCAAGAGGTGAGTCAGAGCAACCCTCTGATCCTGCTAAAAACAGCCCTGCAAAAAAGGGGTTTTGTCTGGATCAAAGTCCCCGATCCCTGGTCACAAAAGGGGGTGAAGGACAACGGCTCATAATCGGTCTGTGAACCACAAAGTTCCTTGGGGTGCAATCTCCACAGGGCTTTTATTGCAGGTGAGCAAACCACACCTAAAAAATTCCCCCAGCTACCCTCTCCTCTGGAACTGGAGTGAGCAGCTCTGAGGGACCAGTCCTTTCCATCCCAGGATAATTTAACTCCCATTGACTCCCATTAACTGCTGCCCGCAGTGTCTAAAGGAAAGCATCATCTATAAAGAAGCCAATAAATAAAATATCCTTACAATTATGGGCCTGAATTCTTCCTGTAACTCTCTGGCACTTTCTGTCCCTGAAAATCCTTTTCAATCTGCACACAAATAAGTATTTAATAGACAGGTAGGATGCACCGCTGCTTCTGGAATTCATAAATCTGATAAAGTGACATTTCACTTCCTTGCAAGTGTTTCCCTCAGCCTGAATTCCTTATCAGCCCTTCCAAGAGCGAGCACTTAGAGGTGAACTTTGAAAATCAGATTTTTGTAGGAAAACCAAATGCCTGATCTCTTACGGAGCCAGCTTCCCTTCGTATGCCTTGAATCACAGAATCCCAGAATAATTTAGGTTGGAAAAGATCTCCAAGAGTCCAACCTTAGCTCAATCTCCACCTTGCCACCTAAACCCGAGCACTGAGTGCCAGTGAGCAGATATCTGGGTACCTTTGCCCTGGAGAAAAATGGGACAGAGCCTGATTCAGGCATTGACCTCAACTGGAAACCTCCCTGAGGTTCCCGTTGGTGGAACCGAGATAACAAGAAGGGCTTTTTTGAGGGAGCTTGGAAGCCTGGATAAGTTCAACCCGCTCTTCCTGAGGCTCCTCAGACATTTCCTTCCATTATTCCCATTAAATCTGGAGAACCCTTCTTCTCCTTTCTTCACCTTGAGCCAACTCCGTGCTGCTGGAGGTCCCTCTGCAGTGAGGGCACCCTTTAATGCGAGCCAGACAAGACCTGCACCGTTTTCCTGCTCCTCTCCTATCTCCTGCTTGCATGTGGAGCACAGGTCACCAGCAGCACAAATCAGATGAGACTCTGATTTCCACTCCAGTTTCGGGACAGCTGAGTTGATAGCGGAGGGTAAAGTACCATGGACGTGCTTATTCCAATTTGGGGTCATTTTTGTACTCCTGGCTCCTCTTTATGGCCCTGCTGTTGTCCCTGCCAGCAGCTGACTCCAGCGCCTTCCCTTCCTTTCTTCCTTCCCTTCCCACTGCCTGGAGTTCACTCAACACATGGAAAATTAGAGGCAAAGAGTTCGAACTTGTTGAGAGGAACATGCCCAAGAAAGCACAGGATAATTTCCCCTGATTATTAAACGCATTCCATTCCACACTTGTTTTGACATTGTCCCTTGGAGAAAAAATATTTTGTTTTATAGAGAGGCCTCGTTGTTGCTTTTCCTGTCAGGAATTGTTGCTCCAGAATTGTTCCACTCCATCCAAACCCTACAATGTAAAGTTCTCTACAGTTCCTCCTGGATCCAAGTCCTAGAACTGAAGTTTAACTTTTTAGGTTGTTCCAAAACCACAAAGATCACAAAACTGAGATTAAAACCATGGACAAGTGTTGAAATTCAATGTCGTCCCTCCTCCGCTAGCAAAGAAGAGTATGAGAATACAGGAGATAAAATCCATGCAGGAATTGTATGAGGCATTAAGGGTAATTAAAGGGTAAAGACAAGAAAGACTCTGCTTTGCACTCCCTTCAAAGCCGATACTCAAAAATACCCAAGAATAAATATAAGAGAATAAGCTCAATGCTCAGTTTCATAATATAATGTTCACACTTTTCTGCAAGCCTTGCCTGGAGGGACACATTACAAAAAAAAATTTGAATGCAGCCACCCACACCTTGATATATCAATCCACAAGTTTTACACACATCCAGGGCAAGGGACTAACGAGCTGCTGGTAGCTTCAGTCTTAATAAACCCCTTGCTTCAAACAGCTGAAGCAAAAAAGCAGCTTTTTCTGCCAAAGATACAACTCTTCCATCAATTTTGAAGATGTGTGCCACGAATGACTGAAAATTGTCCAACTTTCTCCCCTTCTAAGAAGTGATAATGCATTAAAAACCCACCCACACCCATGCAGTGCCATTGAATTAAAAACGGAATTTCACATCTTTAAAATGAGGCATGGGGTGAATTTTCTGAACGTTTGTCCTGAAGTGAACTTTAGCTGTGAACAATTTGCAGAAATCATTTTTCAGATTTTGGGTTATTTTGCCCCATCAATCGAAATATTGACAGGGACGTGAGTTCTGCCTCTGGTTGCTGAGCACAAAGGTCCTTCTTGGACTGGAGGGGACAAACCTGAGCATTCCCTGTCACTAATGAGAGCAGGGGAAGGTGTCTACACCCCTCTGCAGGGGCTGGCTCAGAGCTGTGGAACACCAGCTTGTCAGGAACAGAACACAGATCAGTAATTCCAGAGTGTCAGGCCTGAAAACTGGCACTCTTTATCCATAAAAAGCGTGGATTAGCTGGCTCCAGCTTTGCCTTTTCGATTCCAACATGCCTAAAGCCTGAACAGAATTCACTTCCTTTTGGACAGGTAACCCTCGCTCCCTTCCCTGTTGAGGCAGGTGGAGGCAAATTAACTCCATTAAATTAGGATCCAGCTGCCTTCCTCTGAGGAGTGACTGCAGGAAACGATCCCGGGGAAGTGGTGTTGAAATGGGAATTCTGCATGAGGGGCTCATTCCAAAGCTGCGAAGGACTGCGCTGGATTTATCCCACTGGGCAGGAGATTTCCCAAATATTTATTAGGCTCAGGGCATCCTGCTGGGTTTCTGCTCCAGAAATACGAGGGAATAGAAAGCTCTGTGGGTTTCTGGATGTGGAAGTCTGGCTTGGTCATTCATTATCTGCGCAGTTTGATAATTACCCATTTCCTCAGTGAATTGCTTTGGACATTCACTCGGAGGTAGCAGATTAATGAAGTTCTTTGCAAACTTGAGGAACCTGAAAACCTCCAAAGATTCCGGAACTCAATTTCCCAGGTCAGTGGTTATTGGACTGTTGGTCATCCAGCAGAGAGCACAGATCTGTGCCTGGGCTGGTACAGAGTCAGTCAAACCCTTCCTCACAGCAGCTCCCGCGTGGATCTTTGAGGCCACTAAATTTAAATAGCAAAAATCCTGAGCAGGCCAGTAAATATCCAGCTGTGATTTACTGCCCGGGAGCAATAAAGGGTTTCGAAACAGCTGATAATGGGGCTGTCAAGGGCAGTTCAACGAGATAACACCGCTTCTCTTTGGCTGCCTCTACAAGTTAAATCATCAGAAGGTTTGTGAGCACTCAGAGGTGGCTGGAGCTGAACAAACTGTTTCTCTTAGCACTTGCTCCACACTGGCACAGCTCCACTGGCTCTAATGCAGTAATATCAATTTTCAATGCTGTCAAAAGAGGCTTTGGGTGGATTGTTGGCCCAGGATTGGGGTAGATCCCTGCACCTGGGGATTGATCTCCCATCCTGTTTGCTCTCAGCATCACCCTCACCCTGCCAGGAGCAGGGCCGAGGGATGGCATTTTAAATTACGCATCATTTCTTCTGATTCTGCAAAAATTCAAGCTGTTTTCAGAATTTTCTGTGGGTTTTATCATGTTGTAATGGCAGAGGAATGGAACAATCCCATCCCCGGGACCTCACGCCAGGCAGAAATGTGTTCAGACTGTGCTGAGGGTGCAGAAGCCTCTTTTGTAAAGCTGCAAAGACTTTCCAATAAATTACGGAAAACTTAATTCTAGAGAAAAAAATAGAACTCTTTATTTTCTTACAAAACTGCCTAGAAATACCCAGATAATGCACAAATTGCTTTATACATTGTAGTGGGGGTACATTTACATGGCTGAGCATAACAGAGGAGAACAAACAAATGAAAAACAAGAGGCAGACCAACAAATGCTAAGAACTTGCATCATTTCAGCACATAAAAAAATAAATTCAGGGTTATATACAGAGAAAAATCTGTACTTGAAACTGCAAAAGTGTAAAACCAGTGACCATAACAGCCAAAATCCAGCACTGCATTGGGAAGCGACCATTTTAACCTTTAGATATTGCAATCCCCACGAGAAACAGACCCCTCTGAAATGTTTAGGGTCCTTATTTCCTGTGAGATTGTGCTTCGAAGCATAATTTTGTGTTCCTCATCTAACGTGACCATCCTGTTAGGATAACCAACATTTCCAGTGGCAGAACCCAAAGGATTCCAGCGGTTCCAGTTCTGGGTCAGGCCTGTTCATGCAATGAAAGGCCACCGAGTTTTCGCAATAGAAGTGGGGTGAAATGTGTCGTGCAGGAGCTGGAGGGGTGGAAGCCCATGGGGAAGAGCAGGGGGTGTGCCAGGCACGGGACTGGCACTGTTCAAACCGAAGCAAGAAATCCTGCCGTGTGCGTTTGTCCTCGTTCCCCTCCCCTCGAGGCAGTGAAAACGCCGAGGAACCCCATTTCTTTAATTATCCCAATTTCCCAGCCTTGTTTTTGGCCCTTCCCCAGGCTCCCTTCGGATGGCACTGGTAATTTGGGAAGGGCCGAGGCAGTTTCCTTTCCCTCGAGCTCCCTTCCCAAGCTCTCCCACTCCCAGCCAGCGGGGCCGGTTCAGCCGCGGCTGCTCCCAAACTGGGGGCAGCTCTCCCCAAACTGGGCTGTTAAAAATCCTCCCATCCACAGCCCTCCCGGGCTCCTCAGCCTGTAAATCCCTCAGCTGCACTAAATCCCTGGATTTCCACAGGTCTATGTAAGCACTTGGTATTTTTCCTTCCTTTTAGGCACATTTTCCCAATAAAACAGTCAGGGAGCTTTTCCTGGTGCTGTTCCTGGCTCAGCAGTTGTTCAAGGGATGTGTTGCAATCCTTCCCTGGTTACTGGAGCCTCCACAGCTTTGCCTTCTCCAGCTGATATCTCTCTTTTAAGAGGGGGCAGCAGCAGGGCTGCCCTTTATTTTTTGTCACCTGTATTGAACAAAAAAAGAACCTTTATAGTGATTAATTCAAAGCAAACAGCACTGAACAAACTTCAGCTAAAGGAGTGAATATTCAGATTATACTGGGGGATTCTTTTTCTGTGGTGTTGGGTGGCAAAAAAAGTATCTTCCCCAGTATTGAAATGTCCTTGATTTCTAATGGGAGGATTTAATTCTAGATCAGAGACTCGGTTTTTCAGTTTAGGTTTTGTACAAATAAGTTATTTTGTTAGCTCGTTTGTATAGGCTCGTGAGAGAAAATCCGACATTCAAAAATGTGCAAATTGCAACACTGCCTGACTATTTACAAATAGATTTTCTTTGTCCTTCTGCCTCAAATCAAGTTTTGTTATCTAAGCTCTGTAGTGAGCAGTTCCTTCACTAAACATCTTTTTAACCTATTAATTGATCCTCAAATTCAAATGCTCTTTTCCAGGAAACATCTTCTGGGAAAACAGTGGAGAAGTCCTAACAAAACACTGGCTGTCACTGTCTGCAGCAGCGGGCGTATTTCGATTTCCCCCTTTCTGATCTGCATCTTGCACAGAAAATAATTATACTATAATAATTATAATTAACCCCAGAGAGCTGTGCCAAATACGGGGTATTTCCTGTTAAAATAATGAATCCACACAGCTCTGGCACCGTGAGAACGAGGAGCAGGCAAACACTTGTTGTCTCACGCTGCCATTTCCACAAAAACCCCAAACCAGGTTCCCCCAAAAAGCCTCCTGGGTGGGGGAATGCCAGCACACAAACCTGCCCGGCGGCGGAAGGCGATGGGCAGCGCCCGGCTGGGGATGAGGATTCCCGAGTGCAGCGTCTCCACCGGCTCGTGATCCGTGGCCACAATCCGGTATTTACGGATCAGCTGCAAGGAAACATTGCCGTGAGCGAGCTGGGCTCTGGATCTGACCCGCTGGAGGAGCAAAACCCCCCCGGGTTCCCTTTTTTGGGGTGCTTACCCAGCAGAGGGCCAGGTGCAGCTGCAGCTCGGCCACGCGGCGCCCGATGCACATCCTCTTCCCGATGCCGAAGGGCACGTGGGAGAAGGGGTGGATGGAGCCCCTCTGGAGCCAGCGCTCGGGCCTGAACTGAGCCCAGCCCCTGAAATACTCCTCGCTGCAGCCCAGGGCATGGCTGTTTATCATCAGCACCGTCTGCAGCAAAGCGGGGCAGAGAGGGGGGTTAGGAACCAGCCCTGAGCTCCCCGCGGGAATCACCTCGGGGATGGACGAATATACCACAGAGTCTTCCTCGGGAGAGGTGTAATTCCCGAAAGGTTAATTGGGACGTAGAAAATTCCCAAAAATGTTAATTGGGATGTAGATATGTAGATTCCTCAGAAAAAAATGGGAAAATTTGAACTATTTTGAAGGAGCGCATCGAAATGTTTTCAGGCAGATATTTCTGGCTAAGTCCAGCGGCAGCACAGGTAGGAGTGGGTTTGAATTTGTGGGAATCCTTGGGGTGGATCCCTCATTCCTTATCCTGGGGCTGGTCCTTTGGCAAAGCCAATCTGCGACCGAAATATGAGCAACTTCTGTGGTTTAAAGGGCAGTTAATAAATGGGAAAAGGTCCTAACAAGCTGAATTAATCGCCTTACCCCTTTGGGCAGCACGTAATTTCCCAGAACCATTTCTGTGTCGATGGTGCGAGTGGTGAAAGGCACGGATGGAGTCAGTCTGCAGGGAAAGAGAGCAATGCGTTAAATTCCCAGCAATTTTCCTGCCTTTATCTGACTTATTTTACCTCAAAGAGTGAGGTGAACCAAATCCTGTGTGCTGAAAATTCTTTCTCCCTTGTGCACGGAAGTTGGTAAAAAAACTTGGTGATTGTTTCGCCGGCTCTTGGGGAATTTTACCTCATGGATTCTTTCAGGCAGGCTTTTAGGTAAGGCATATTCCTCAGGCTCTCAGCACTTGGGCTCTCCTGAGCAGCCAAAACGCTCTGGATTTCCTGGAAAAGCTTCTGCTGGACGTGTGGATTGCGGGAAATGTTGTACAGAGCCCACAGCAAACTGTTGGCTGTCTGGAACAAGGCAAAAAGAGAGGTTAAATCCTCCTTTTGTGGGCACAGAAGGAAGAGGCCGCCAAAATTTCAAAGCAACATTTGTGGCTGGTCACAGCTTTATGGAATTCTGACAGGGATTCCATAATTCTATGGATTCACAACTCTAAGGGATTGTGAGCAGTCCCAGCCGTCCCCCCCGGAATTAAAAATAAAGCGATTTCAGGTCAAAATCCATCTGCACTTGGGCCGCTGAGGGACTGACTCCCTTCCAGGCGTGCTGGTGGTCGGAGTGTGGAAGGAAGGGGGGAGCTGGGAGGGTTTGAAAGCCGTGGAAAATCAGCTTTACCGTCTCCACGCCGGCGATCTGCAGCTCTGCGATGGCAGCGTAGAGCTCCTTCCTGGACAGGCGTCCCCCCGAGTAGATGTCACACAGCAGATCCTCCCGGGGGCTGGCTGAGTGCTTCTGCAGCCGGCAGTCGATGGAGTGCTTGGCTGAGGAGGGAGGAGCAGGGCAGGATGAAGGGAAAACGGCCCCAAATCCCAATAAAAACGGCAGCAAACCCACGCCCCGCACGCAGGGTTCTGGAGGAAGTGCCAGGCCCTGCTCTGTTTTCAAGCAGTGGGTAAAGAGTGGGTTTATGTGTAATAAAGGATGGTATTGAGCTTTTAAAACGAAAAACTCAGTCCCCCAAAATCACTTCTCAGCAGAGGAGCTCCTGCAAACTCTCGGGGATTCTGCACTCTTAAATTAGGGGAGGAAGTCAGTGACATGTCAGGGGAAATATTCAGCAAACGGAAACACGAGGGTGTAAAATTTATCACCTGGGGTTTTCAAAGGGGATCGAGGTGTTTAAAAAATCAAATGGACTTAGCATCCAGACCCCCCGAGGGGAAATGTAAACCTTGGGTTTACCAGGGGAAGGCACAAAGATGCCAAATTTCGACATGCTGGGGTTTTTTAAAAAATAAAAATAAAGAGATTTTGCCCGTGAGTATCCCAGCTTTTAAAACCAGTTCCTGTAAGGAATTAAAGGTGTCAAACTGGTTTTTCTGAGCAAAAACTGGTTTGAAGTGTCTTCCCTAAAGCCCACAAACTAAGAAGCAATAAAATGAGTGCGTGTGTGGCCGGCAGGACCAAAAGCCTTCAAGTGTCAAGGACTCAAATACCCAAGGGAAACATCTCAGTGTTACAACCTTCCAAAAGCTTTCTCAGCCTTTAGTTACGCCTCTCACTGTTTAAATTAATGAAATTCAGAAATATCAGAAATACAAACTTAACGTCACATCTGGAGTTGGAGTAATTTTTTAAGCTTTGAAGGCCAACTCATTTTAAATAGTCAAAAAATGGTGGCAAAAAGCCAGACTGCACCTTATAATTTAAATTACTGCTGGGTTTAAGATTTACAACCATGTTCCAGGGTGTTCAGAAAAGCTATCATTTCTTTTTTTTTTTTTTCCTTGCAAACAGGTTTTTGTTGCATGCACTGTTCTTGTTTCTCAAGAAAACAAGTCTGAGGTCCCCTTGAGGGAAGTCCCTTTTCATTTATACCCTTGCCTTTAAAGAGATTATACATTTTTAATTTACTTTTATGGTAGATTAAAGTGGTGCCATGACACTGCTGGCTCCCAGAATCCTGGGATTTCCCTGGGAATTGGATCTTGCCCCACAAGCTGGGTGTTAGTCATGGGAATAGATCTGCATTTGGGTGCAGCAGAGGTGTTTTAATCTGTGTTGAAGGCGGGGATTAACAGCAGCAAGTGTGAAAAAAATCAATTCCAGCCAGAAGAAAACAGAGATAGAGGGAAAGGAATTAAATTTGGTTTAAATAATGACCTGTTTTAAATATATCATCCCAGGCTTTAGTGTGAGCTTGCCAGACTTTGGTGTTCAGCCCCTTGTGCAGCTCCACGGGGGTCACCATCATCATTCCGAAAGTGGCCATCATCTGCAGTGGGAAAGGGGTTGGGAAATCTCTCTTTAATCTCTTTGATCCACCTACTTAAACCCCTGAACGAAACGAGCCTGGAAAGCTGGAGGCAATTTTCAAGAAGGCAAAATTCTGGCGGATTTTCCTTCCTGGACAGAGAGGATGAGTTTCAGTGCACTTAGGGCACATCCAGCTAAAAGTTAGGGACAGCCAGGAGCTTCCTCGGCAGGGGATGCATCCTCTCTGTTTTAGGCACCTGTTGAGAGTGGGACAAGCTACTTTTTGGCAGTGTCTCTCTCCCTCCCTTGACAACAGATGGAGCTGAAAAGCGAGGCAGGGCTGGCTGGCTCTGCTGACTGAAATTAGGCAGGGTCCTAGCCCAGAGCCCCAGAGGCACAGCAGCTCTGCCTGCAGGAGTGACTAACCCCAAATCCCGAGGGTTTGCATCATCCCACACAGAGGCAGCGGTCCCACCCTGCAAACAAAAGGAGTTGTTGCACCACAGGTGCCTCAGAGGGGAGCACAGCCACCCAACCAAGCTGACAGCTCTCCCTCCAGGATTGCCCTGGTGGCCACACGGCGTTTTTCCCTGTCAGACTGAGGAATTCCTGAAGGAGGCAGAAGTCCAGGATCAGCTGGGCACATGCAGGAGCCATCTGGGAGACGTAGCACAGAAGCCTGAGCTGCTTTTCTCAGCTGACTCATTTAAACTGGTGCAGCGGGGCTAGAAAACCACCACAGCCCCAGGAGAGGCTCTTCCATACCGTTTTCACAGCCTGGATGAAGTTCAGACTTTCCTCTTCCACGTCCTGCTGCAGGAGGCCAAACCTCTTTCCGTACAGCACCAGGCAGATACCTGTTGTTGGGCAATATTATAATTAAACTATATAAATAAAAGGCCGCGTGGGATGCTTCGTTTATCGTCAAGGAATGGCTTGGATGAGCCTTCTGAAAATGTCCCTTGTCACAGACCTGTTAGGGCAGCCCTGTAAAACACCTCCTGCTCGTTTGCCTCGGCCCCATGAGGGTTTCCAGCCAAGGAGCCCTTACAGCAATATTTCTGCACGAGCTGGGGTTGCCCCTGATCCCCACAAGCAGCAGATCTGGATATTTGGCACGTATTTGGCGACTTTACTGGAGAGAAATGAGTGGCAGGAGAAGAGGGCTTGAAGAGGCCATCTAGCACAGCATTCCCTGCTCCTTTCCACAGCCCCAAACCGCCGGCAGCATCCCACACTCCACCAGTTTCCAGCCCCTTCCACTTGCCTTTTTTGACTCTTTTTTTTTTTTTTTTTTTTAAAGCTGTCACTTCCCATTTCTCCCTTTCCAAAAGTAGCCGTCACCACCGACAGTGGAAAAAAAAAACCCCAAACCACTTTGAGGAGCTCAGTCCAGAGGCTGCTGAGAGGAGCCCGCCAAGAGCAGCCGGGTCTGGCAGAGCTGGTTCAGCCACTGCACCCAACCATCCCTTTTTTTTTTTGGGAATCGCTGAGCCAATTTCTGCCCTGTGTCATTCCTGGCACATTCCTCAGTGTGCTCTGGAAGGTTTCTAAGGATGCGGCTCTGCCTTGGTAACTCATTCCAGTGCTTCTCAATCCCAGTGTAAACACTGGAAATGGGATTTTCCAATCTCTGCCCACAGCGAGCGCTCTGTTATTGGAATGTTTCATCGATCCCACGCTGCTGATCACTAACAAATATCAGATGGACAAAAAAGGCCGTGTGTTATCTGATCCCACTCTAGAGAAACGAACCACAAGCCCCTCAATTTTTGGATTTATGTCACTGGAATGTTTGAATTTTTTGACAAGCCATGCAGGTAGCTAGAGAAAAGAGTTTCTGTTTATGCTGATGAATTTTGCACTGACAGTCCCCTGGCTGTTCTGCAACTCTCTTTCCATGATATTATAGCTGAGAGTTTGGAAATAATCAGCCAACACATTCATCCCTGATCATATTTTAGCTGAAATGCCCTGGCAGGTGCACCACAGGCAAAAAAACCACTCACTTTCAAATGACCATTTGTTGAATTCTGAGTAGACATCTTCCATCTGTCCATTGTGGTCACAAATTTCATCTATTCTGTACATAAAGTCCTCCAGGACCTAAACGGGGGAGAGAAGAGAGAGAAAAGAAGGG
>VYZQ01070446.1:0-19969 GCA_013400655.1 Mystacornis crossleyi
TTTTTTTTTAACATCCCGATGCTTCTTTGACTCCGTTTAAATCAATGGCAAGTAATTCTTGTAATAAAATGAGCAGTATTACCTATAATTCTTGAAGGATGACTTAGTAAAACACAGACTTTTCTATGCATTCTTTTGGCACATAATCTAACATTTTTACTACCTGTGTAATGATGGAACCATTGGTTTTAATGCCATTTATTATTGCAATAGATAGAGTTAAAAATGTGTAGAGCTTAGGCTCTGTAATGGATAGATAGTGGATATTGTAGGAGTATTTCTTGCTTGTGGGAAGCAAGACAGGAGCTGACAGTTTAACAGTGGGTGCATTTGTGGGTGAAATTCAGTACTGGGAAAGGGGCCAGTTCCCGGTGATTTCATTCTTCAGGATAGAACATTAATGCAGGCGTCTTGCTCTAGCCAAGGGAAGCCAACTCCCCTGACCCTAATCATCCCAAATGAGCGCATGGCCAGGAGCCACGAGACACCGAGTGCCCAGCCCGGGGAGCAGGCCGAGGGAAGCCCGGAGCAGGTAGCAGCTGGCACCGGCTCCTGGAGCCGAGGGGCTGGTGCGGGGGAGGGCTGGCCAGGCTGCTCCCGGGCACTGCCAGCGCCACATTCCCCTGCAGCCAGGCTCCCTGGGCGAGCTCTTAGCAGGGCCCTCGTGCTTGAGCTGCTTTGGGAACACAGGCTGACCTCCCCGGGTCTCATCCTTTTAAAAAGCTGTTATTTCCCTTCTGTGCTCTGCTGGAATATTTGTGTTACTGCCATGTCAGCACTATGTTTATTCCATTTCCCTCAAGGATAAGAAAGCATCAAACCATACTTCAAACTTTACCACATATATTTCATATAGAATTAACCAGTAAAACCCATCTTAATGTGCTTTTCTAAAGAATTATTATCCTGAGTATGGTAAAGACAGTCTCTTTCGAGAAGCTGGAGCACAGTGACTTGCTCTTCCAACTTTCCTATCTTCTTTTGTTCAGGAAAAAGGTGGGGTTCAAAAGCAGGCAGTAAAGATTTCACCTTTGTTGTTAATCCACGAAATATCTGAGAATAAATTTGATTTTAAATTTAGTCCCCCTGTAAAATAACTAAAGGAACAGTAACTGAAATTTAACAGGAAAATTCTTGTTATATCTTAAATGTACTTTTCTCAGCTCTGTATTCAACACTCAGGTTAGTGGCCAAATCTCCTTTCCACACAAATCAATCACTTTGTGATTGACTTCAACAGGAGACTGATTTCCTACCTTGAACCTTGGCTACACCTTTGTACCTCCAGTTAAGCTATTTCTTCTCCATGTTTTCTTAAATTTATTCTTGTTAGAGCCTAGCTGGTTCCTCAGTATTTCATAATGGAAAAGGTGCAGAACACATCAAATCAGGAATAAATAAATTGTTATTTTCCCTGTTTAAACTAAAGAGTTTCAAAGCAGGACTCAGGGCTTGAGAATTCTCCTGTGACCGCAGTGTTTGCCCGTTGCCAAGGCCTGTGGTGGGATCTGGATTCTTGTTGTGGTGACAAAATAAGTTCCTCCACCACAAGTAAATGTCGTCCCCACCAAATGGAATAATTTCAAACTCAGCACGACAGTTAAAGCCCTTGGCTTTCAGCAAACTGGGACTTAAGCAGCAAATCAAACAACCCATTTTCTTTTTGATGCAGTGCCATGAGGTTGGCTACTTAGAATCTTACTTTTTGTGCACTGATAAAATTCTCTTCTGCCCCTCGCTGTTGGGCACCGATGCTGTGACATGCATGAGAATTCCAAGCACATATGGAAAAAAATCAACCTGCCATGGAAGATTTACTGGTAAAGCAACGGTCAAATTTTTTCTTTCTCTGCAATTCTGAGCCTGGAACAGCTTCCTTGTCTCCAGCAGATGAGAACGAAATCTGGCTCATTTAATCTAATTTTGTCTCCGCCAACAGATCCTTCTCTCAGTTCTGGTCTGCAGAGCTGATTTTTATAATAGCTTCAACAGGAAAAAATGAGAGAAAAATTAAAAAATCTCAGCATAGAGAGCCTCCAATGTTTCCTCTGGACATTTTGTAACTCCTACTGTTAACCAGTAACTGTGCATCTTTTTTATTTGAGTAACGATGCCCATAACACTGGAAGCTCTAACATTTACTCAGCCAAAACCATTTATCTTGTTGTAACAGGATCAGCATCTCAGCTGGGGCTTCTGGATGCTACTCTACTACAAACAAAATTAAAACCATAGTCAGCTGAAATTAATAGTATATGGGAGCCACAGTTACTCTGCTCACACATGGAAGGACGAGTGGAGGGTGTTAAATCCCAGCACAGTGCATTGAGAGAAATGGATTTTTCCATAACTATCAAACCCTTTAGATAGCAGCCATCACCAGGAACCAGGAGAGCTCCCGAAAATATTGCTCCAGCATTCCTAATGGATGGTTTTCCTTGTGGCTACGTAGGCAAGAGCTCGGTGCCAGCTCCCCCCTCCTCCTGCACTGCAATACGTAGGAAGCCTTTATTCCCAAACGGGAGCGTTAGCTTGCTGACATCACATGCGGTAGGATCCTTTTGTTTGCCTGTGTCTCCTGCATTGAAATGTTTGTCTGAGTCACAGATCCCGCTGCCTCCCTTCCCCTCTGTCATGCTGCTTGCTTCAGAGCTTCTCCCTGACTCACAGTTTTTAAATTTTGACACAGCCCGGTTTGCTGCATGGCAACTCAATACTTTTCCCTTTAATATTTTATTATGTAATTTTTATCTAAACTCTGTAATGATGCAAAAACCACTGCCTTTTTTTTCTTTTTTTTTTTTTAGCCTTTTTTGAATTGAGAGATTTTATGACTCAGATTCAGCACTGAATTTTGTTTCAAGGCAAAGTCAGTTTAGTGTATACTAAATTAAAAATTTAAGATAGTGACTCCCACAACTTGAATTCTCCATTTAGCTGCTGGCTGAGTTTCCTCAGCTCTAACGTTACCGAGTGCTCTGCCAAAAGAGGTCATCTCTGTGCATGTGTATAAACACTTCTCATAATTGAAGTAATTACTGTTTTGCAGTGCAGCACCTTTCTTCTCCTCCAATAATCTCCTCGATTTGTTTTCTCTTAATAAGAAGAGGACAAAAAGCTGCTGTGCTTTCAGTGTACATTCATTCTCCGGGTTTAGACTCTGGAGCTGCTGATATTGCTGGTGCCTAAGTCTGGGTTTCCTCTTTATTACAGCCACGAACAAAAGAGATCCTGATGACAGCATGAAAAGAAATGAAATGAAGAACATGGAAGTCAGGGCTATGCAGCAGTTTGGTTCAAGCCTGAGTCATGGTAAAATATTCCCTCTTACTGAGACAGGAACATAAAATTATTGTGCTGGATTAAATCCTTTGCCCTTCAGATCCAGTCTTTCATCTCTGTTGTTGCCACTACAGGATAAATGAGAAGTCCAAAGCAGAGCTCTGATTGTCCTTGACCAAGGACTTTGCGGCAGGTGAGGGCTAAAGCCCCACTCTGGTGTAGCACTGAAAGCTGCATTTCTCTTCCAGCATCCACTGCCTGTGTCCTGCTCTGAGCCTGTGGTGAGCACAGCGCTGCATCCAACCTCCTTAAAATTCAGGTACGCACAAAGCCACGTCTGATCCACGTGTCTGTCATTAAATGTGCTGTGCTAGAGGCTCTCATTTCATTGTCTTTTCACCCAGTGTGACAAGATGGACTTGTAGCCCCCACACCCCTCCCCTCAAAAAAACCCCAACAAAAAAAAACCCCAACCCCAAAGCTGAAGCCATGTGTTATAGAAAACATAGATTTTTATTATAAAAGTACAATTAGGCCATACACAAAGGAATTTTGTGCCACAGAAATTTGCACGTTGCAGTCTTAATGTTAAAATAAAGTCCAGAGCAGGAACTGAAGTTGAGAGTCTCTCAGGCTGCCTTTGGCTGCACGTTCACTCTGCCACTGCTCTCCTGCAGGTTTTTAACATTCCACTTTGGAATCACTGTTGCTTCTCCTCCTCCGTCCGTGGCCGTTTCCGAGGGTTCACCTCAGTCCCTTCTGTGCTGTGAGTGACAGCGGGAGGCTGCACATCTCGGAAGCCGTGGGACTGGAAGATGTAAGGAAAATCATGAGCTGAGGTTTGCAGGGATAGAAAGCATGAGTAACCAGTTCCCAGAAGATCAGAATGAGGGATGATGCTGCCATTTATTTGGGATGAGCAGCCACAGAATGTTTATAGACCAGGTTAAGCTCAGCACTGCAAACTTTGCAACGCATGTGCCAACTAATGTCTGCTCATTTTGTTTTTTAAAGATATTTTATTTTCACCAACCAGGCTATCACTTTCCATTTTACTGTTTATCATCCCTATGGCTATGAAAAACTGCTTCTCTGTAAATTAACTTATGTTGCCTATTTAAATAAATCAAAAGACAAATCCATCAGCTCCCACAGAAGCAAGGAGATGACTGGATTAATTGCCTCAGTCATTTTCAGAAACAAAACTGTGAATTTCTACAACCTAGGATATTTTTGTTCCATGTACCTACTTAATGAACTGAAAACATCAATGAGACATTGTAAGAGAACAGCAGAGCTGAATCTGTCTCTAGACTGCAAAGACTGTTCCAGCATAGTAATTTATGGGACACAATAGGATGAAAACCTTTGACTGCCAAAAACTAAATGTAGAAGTGAAAACTACATGCTGCTGCTCAGGAGAGTGCTTGAAGTGATCAATCTGGCCTAGTACCACTCATATTTTCTGTTACTGTAGCTCACAATTTAATTTTTAACCATTTTAAAATATGAAAGATCTCAAAGTCAGTTAGTTAAACATGTCATGGATGCAGATGGAGACGATGAGATGTTGTGTGAAGCCTGCAACTGTCTGAATTCCCATCTCCAGACAAATGCTGGGCAGACAGCACTGATGATGGCTCAGTGAAGACTCTCAGTGCAGACTTACAGAGGAAAAGGCATTAACCAGAACACAAAATTGCTTTGCTGATCCAAAATGCTCAGGTAGAGACAATGTAGGGACAAGAGCATTTCAGGAACGCTGACATTTTGGGTTGGTGCAGTGTGAAAAAAGCAGGCAGAATTACCATCAGACGTGACTCTTCCCAAATGCCAGCGTGTCCCACACCAAGATCAATCCCAAACCCGAGCAAAATGTCTCAAGCCTCCCATCCCTGTATTTCTATTTCTGAATGCCTTGCCTCACCCAGCCCGGGCTTTTTAAAGGAACAAACAGCAAGAGGTGCCACAAGGGCAGGATCTGTGCAGCCCCTCTGCTATTTATAAGCAACTCGAGTGTTATTCTAAAGAGCATAATGGGGAATCTTCAAGTTTAATGTTTCACTGCATCTAAGCTCTGCCATTTCCCTGAGGCACAAAGGTGGATCTGTAGCCAAGTATCCACTTAATCCAGAATGCTGACTCCCAGTGGAAGCATTCCAAGGGTTATAAGGGCCAGAACATAAAGTAGGCTGCCCAGGATGGATGTCTTGCACTTGGATACAGGCAGGCACCTTGAAAATATAAGAATTATGTGTAAATTTGTGAGGTTTGGTAGGGGGTTTTAGATGGTGAGGAGGTGGCTGCTGGAACCAAGGACAAAGCTCAGTCTTCTGTCATTTTGAATTGTTCCTTAATGTCCTCTGGATTTACACCCTCTGCAGCAAGACTGGCAAGGGTAGATGGGTTTGTTACCTGAGCAGTGTTCCCAGTGCTGGCCTGGCAGACCCTCCACAGTTCAGGGAAACACAATTCCTCCCTGGAATTTAGATCCTGGGTCTCTGTCTTTCACTATGAAATAATCAGGTCACATTCCTGGGAAATTCAGGTGAATCAGCTGAGCTACTTACTCCCTTGTGCATAAATCAATTTCCATTTCTATACTCTGCATTTAAGAATGAATCCTTATCAGCCTGTGGAAGAAAGGATTGCATGGGAGAGGAGTTCCACAGCCCCCTCAGAGTGGTGACTGATGCCAGTGTGCTGGAAAGGACAGGGATAAAAAAAACCCCAGAGCTCAGTCATGAATTTACACATTTCATCAGCTCATGGGCACTGAGCAGCCACTTTGCCAATGGTACCAAACCATCTAATTTGCCCATTTCTGAGTCCTAAGGAATTTTTTTTTAAGTATCTTTTTTTTTTGTATGCTGGTTATACACAAATCTGACTTGGAAACACTGGACATGTATTGACATCTTCCAGTTTAACTATGGAATGAGAAATGAGACAGCAAACTGTTCTCAGACCTGAATTTCATGAAAGAGATGGGGATAATACATTTTTCACTTAAAGAAGTCATCTGCTGAAGCAATTCATCAGGCTTAAGGGAAAAAACACAGGGATAATCTTAAATTTTAACTAATCTTTGATTAGGACTCACGCTCAACTCTATTTCAAGACTGTGTGCATTCACACAGAAGAGAGCATATCTGCTTTATGGTGCTTATAAAACTGAAAGAAAAAGGCAATTAAACTGTCTGAGATAAAATCCATCTGTTTGTCAGCTGGAGGAAAAAAAGGACTCACATCACATGATCCAAACAACCTTGGGATGTAGTCCCACTTCCCCTTCTAATCTTTATAAAACTATATATTTGCAGTATTTCTTCTGTCCAAGTGAATACATTCAGGAGTGGGGGGAAAAAAAACCAACCTGATTTCTGTTTGAAAGTTTGAGGATGTCATCTGATGGCAGCATTAAAATCTGCAGAAAATGCTATGGCAACGTGTTTCCATGAGGACACGTAGCAAATGGTTATGGAACTGTACCTATAGATCTGCCATTTGAGGATATAAGGGTTGAGTGGTGCTGTCTTTAAACCTAAATACAGCTTAGACAGCATCTCTTCTCATTAATATGTACCTAAGCACTCCAAAAAAGGAAATAATCACAGGATTTAACTAGGGATGAATAAGGACTCCAGCCATAAGCTGGAAGCTCCTTATATGATAGTGGCAGAAGAGAAAAATCTGTGTATATTGGCTGGTGTAGGGTCAGTGTAGGATAAACACAACCCAGTTTATACTACACATAAAGCAGAGATGGGGAAATACCTATGGAACAAAGCACTGCTGAGGTCTCTGGAATACCAGCTTTAATTCTGCTCATCCTGATCCCAAAAAGATGAACTCAGCTGGAACAGATGCAAAGAGCCACCTGAGAAACAGCACCCTACCTGACCAGGGACAAAACAGTTCAGGTGTCCCAAAATGAAGGCTCAGATCGTTCTTGGTAATTGCACTTAGGCCAAAAGTTTACACCAAGGGCAGATAAAATAAGCAGCACTAGCAGCAGAACAGGTGGGGACAGGCTGCCTGAAAGTTTGATCTGGAAATCAAAAGTATTTTAACTCTGAGAGGACAAAATGCTGGGTCACTTTTCTAAAGAGAAATGGTGCAAATTACCCCTAAATCTGGAGATATCCCAGTATTACTGGTTCCCTCCAGAAGGCAGCTGAAAAGCAACACTAAGAAAGCAAAGACCATTCTCAGATTTGTCTGAAAATTCCTTTACAGCTGACAGTGTGCTCCCACCTGTGAATGTCCTGCCCCAAAGGAACACTCACTGTGATGTGATAGGCTATGGTGGACTCCTTCTGACTCGGTGATTTGTACAACGTGGCCAACCTGGTAAAACAAACCCCAGGTAATTATGATGAATTAATGCAGTAATAAAAATTCCAAATAGCCCAGTGACCAGACCCAAGTTTTCCTACAGTACCAGTGGAATTCTTACGGAGGTATTTTCATGTAGGTCATTCAAACTGTGGATTCCCATCCTTACATGACCTGTCAGCTCAAACACAATCTAGACCTACTAAAAAGAGTGAATGATTAATTAGCCTTGTTTCATCACAGAATTTGATGACATTTTTGGAACAATATTCATTATGAAGTAAATCCAAATGTCACTTTCTTAAAATGCAAACAAAAAAGGTTTTGAGCACAACTCTTCCCTACTCCATGAATCATTTGTTCACTGACCTCTCAAAGCTGGGAGAGACCCTCAAGAACTCCAGTACTTCTAGGGAGGCTTTTTCCAGAGGTTTCACAAGCCTGTCAATATAACCCAGAGGCTGGAGATGTTCTATTTCTAAGCCTGCCCTTGCCATGACACACAGCACAACCTTGAGAAAGTAGTTTCCCTTTTATTTCTCCTCTGACACTTCCCTGATTTGGTGCATTTAGACTCTAAGCAGTACACCTTGATTTGTGTTCCACGCTAAATGCTTGCATAATGCAGAGAAAAAATTGCACAGCAGCTCAAAAGCAAATGGGTTTTCAACCCTTGCCAGGGCTGCTGGCCTGCACGGTGCCCACCTCCCCAAAACTCACACTTACATAAGCCAAACTACAAAGTGTTCTGCTCTCTATAGCAAGACACCCTGCCAAAAATCCTGTTAATTATTTTCGGGGGGTTTTTTCCTCCCTGAGGTGCCATTCTATTAGAGAGCACGTAATTACAGCCTGAGGAACACTGCCACTTCATGTTAGCTACACAGGGAATTCCTCAGAACACTCAAATGCTGGCTTATACTTGACAAAATTGCCCAAATCTGGAGCTGCAGACGCCAGGCTTTCACAAGAGCTCAGCTGGAGCCTCTGACCCAACAGGATCTTTCCTCCCAGCAAAGAGAACCCTTAGAATTAAGCTCTGACATTTTCAGTAGTAGAGAAAAAGGAGGAGACAGGTACCAGGGATGGCCAAAGCACATTTAAAAATTTTTTTTTAAAAAAGAAAACAGGTCCTCAAATGATCTTTGTGCCTCAATAACCTGATATAAAAACAACAAAACCACAGTGGATCATCAGCTACGGGCAGCCTGTGCAAAAATAAGACAGCATTGAGCTATTTTTGCTTTTACAGTTGTATCCAGAACTGCTGTTTCTGCAGGCCTCACTCCACGTTAGCTGCAGATTTATATCAGTAAATAAGCCGTGTTTGTCTCTCCCTGGCTTGTTTTCTGGAACTTCTATCTACAGCCCTCCTAGCTCTGTTGCAGAAAAAAAAAAGTTCTTTTCATATATAAAATTAACTTTTGTTCACTCTGCAATCATTATGTTGATGCAACTTGTCCTAAAAAGACTGTTAACTAATCAGCGATGTTAATTTAATTCCAAATTAAACAGCCTGCTGTAATCATTCTGCATTGCCTTCAAACTTAGAATTTAAAAACAAAACTCCCCAAGAAAGTGTCACTGCATTTTTCTTTCAAATTCAACAAGCAAAAGTCTGCACAACAACATTCCAGCAGCATTTCTGCTCGCTGTTTGCAGAAGATTAGGGAACTGCAGCACGGCTCCTTAATCTCAAGCTGCTGCACGGTGATATTATACACAGGACAAATTTAACTGACCAGGAAAGAGAAATGACCTTGCAATGCAAAGAGGGGAAAGGAGAACCAGGGAACAGAGGAGATCTCACTGCCACAAACAGAATTTCACCCTGTTTTTAGAAGGGTCAACCCACCCTCCACAGCTCAGCCCTGAGCTGGCCACCAGTGCAGCCCCTTCTGCCTCTCTGCAGCTCACTGGAACCTGGAATTGCTCAGCTTTCCAGGACCCTGCTGCATTCCAAAGCAGAAGGGTCCAGTGGCTGCCCCTGAAGCTCAGGGTCAGCAGCCTGTCCTGAGGGTCACTGTCTAGGTGGCTTTAAAGCCTTCCTTGGCATCTCTGGCTTTGGGCTGACTGCGGAGGAAAACACTGAAGCAAAAAAATTCTACCCAAAGAAATTATGGTGGCTACAACCAACCACACCAAGGCCAGGAGCCAAATTCAAACCTCTACTTGGCCACTCTGGCCAATCTGAAAGATTCTCCAGTGCCACACTTGTCATTATATGGATTTTCCTCACATTTTCACTCACCTCTGACTGTTGTCCCAGTGGAAGATTAAACGGACGGTGGCAGCGTGTCCCCAGCTTTCTCCTGAGGGACACAAAATGACAGATCATTATACCACCACCAGCAAATTGAAAAGAAATTATTCTTCAGAAACCCCCCATGATTAAAACAAAATATGCCTTTCTTGCAGTGATGCATCACATCTTTTTCATATTTGCAAGGATTTCACACCAAATACACCAAGACAAGAAATAACCTCTGTAGTCAGTGTGTTCTACAGAAATCTTGGTGCAATACTTCCACATTTGTAGAAAAACTTTATGGCTGCCTAATAAAGGACAGGTACTATACAGATCTTGAAAACAGAGGCAGCTTGAAGAAGAGATTTGTCTAATTACTACTGAAGAAGTCTGGTGAGGAGGTCTAGATCCTACTTCAGAACTGCGATATTCTGTCTCTCAGGCATAATTATGAGCAAACATCACTCCCTTTGGGATACCAGCGTTGGGAGAAAGTCAATGATTATTAAACTATTAAGGGCCCCTGCAGCAATCTTGTGCTTCTGACAGCAAAATGCAAAATAACGCAACCAAAAGCAAGGAGCAGGGAGGTGTGGTGGAAGGAGAAAAGGAAGTTTGGATTGTTATCCTGATTCAGGGGCACTTGTTTCAGCTCCCACCTGACGACAAGTCAGTGTACAGACAGCTTTATTGGGTGCTTTTTCCTCTGTTTATCCCTGTCAGCAGTCCAGAGATGGATCACATTTTAAACCAGTCAAGTCTCCCCTGTCCACCCGCTCTCTCCTGTCCATCCCTCCCTGGTCTCCACCACATCCCCAGCCCCTCGTGCCCCCTGTGCTCTGGTATTTATGAGAGCACGGAGAAGGAAAAAAATGATCTCACTCTAATGAAGACCTAGACCCTCTGGGCATCTTTCCAGACCTTGCTCCACTATATCTGAGTTGAGATTAAAGATTTTGGCTCTCAGATACGGCTCTGAGGCAGAGATCAAAACACATTTTACTGTGGCCACAAATTCCACACCAGCACATTTCCAACTGTGAATATGAGTGAAAAATGCTACTGTAAAATGAGATATTTCGGAGTTGAACTGCCTGCAGATTAATATTTGACCTCCTTTCTAAATATATTTGGTAGAAATGTCTAGGAACACCCAGCTTAGCTATCACTAGTGGGAAAGAAAGCTGTCCCCTTCATAAAGCTCCTGACTTAATACCTTGCAGCATCTGTGCTTTTTTTCTTTTTTTTTTCTTTCCTTCCCATAATTAAGATCTTCCCTTCTGCTCAGGAGCTGAGTAAGAGTTTAGAGATTAATGCTTTCATGAAAAAGCTGTTTCTCAGGCTTACCAATCAATGGGGGAAAAAAACCCCTATTTAGTGGAGGCAATAGGATTGACTGATTTTACTCATGGCTTTGCTGCTGACCCCGCCCTCAACAGTTCCTCTGGTTCCACCAAACCATGGAGGAGTGGGATGTTCTTTAGCCTTTATGATGAGACTTTTGAAATACCATCTCTTCAGAGCAGGGCATCAAAAGCACTTGGTTAAATATTTTACCAGCTGGTACCAAATTGCATTTTTGGAAGAGTTCACGCTACTCAGTTTAACAATGCTGTGGTCACACACCCTGGGGAGAGTCACAGGCAGCTCCACAGGAGGTCATGTCAAATTAATTGTTTGTGAAAGAAAATATGCACAGGGCAATGCAGGATATCTGGGAATTATAACCTGCCCTGAATGTCTTCACAGTCTTTACTGTCCCCATGACTCAATAAACACAACAGCTCCCAAACAATGCTGGCCAGTGACAAAAGACAGACTCTATTAGCTTTAATTGAGTTTGTGGCCAGAAAGGCTGCCAAAAGGAATCCATCAGAGAGCAAGAGCCAAAATTCACAAAAAGGGTCAGATCCTGGGAGCTGGGTCTGCCTGCACAGCTCCAAATTCCACGTTCTTCACATTCCTGCAGGAGATGGGCTGTGTTTGTCCATTTTACCCTCTAACTGTGCCAAATGGTTTGGTGCCTGTGCAGACTCTGGGAACATCTCTGCCTTTGTGCTGTCCCCTTCTCCCTCCTCTCCAGAACAAGGGAATCATTCCTTAGCTCACAGAACCTGAAGAATTTGTGCCCTTTAACTGAATCATAAAATAATGCAAAGCAACAGCCTGAAATAAGATTTAAATGCTGAACCTTTCCTTAATTTGTAGAAATCTCCACTTCAGAACTGTTTTATTTTCCCCTGTGACTGCAGCAGAAAGGCTTGGATGAGGTATCTGCTCATTACAGGGCAAAATTGAGCAGCCTGGAAAAAAACCTCTTTAACCTGGCTCAGGACAGGCTGTGCCTGAGGATCGCACACAGAACTTCCCTCTACATCATAACAGCAGAGAATTCCACTGATGCAGCAAATATAAAATGCCTTTGCAAATAATTAATGGAACATCTTCAAGGGTAATGGGAAAATAAACAATTTAAACTGTTTGGGAGAGGCAGTGAATGGTTCTCAGGGAATTTAGGAAATTGCAGCTTAGTTTGGGGTATGCAACCATTAAGCTGGGTTCTTTTTGGAGTGATTTAACCTTCTCCTCACCACAGTCCTGCTAGAGGTTTACTCTTCCCAGGTACATTTTTTGGATGATTTTTCTTTGTACATAAAGCCAAAGGAAAGGAAGTCATGTATCAATTTTCACCTCAAAGCTAAACACTTACCTAAAGCAGGTACCAACGTGGACTGGCTTTGTCCAATCCTTGTTGTCATTTGGTTTGTCAGAACCACCTGAAAGAGGAAACAGAAGCAAAGAAATAAGAAAATGTCCTGGAAAAGCAGCATATTGGTGGGAGGGAAGAGAGGGAATTTTCAAAAAGCTTTTACTGATGAAGCAGTTGCTCAGGCAAAAGTCTTGGCAACTGTGATGAAGCTCCTGTGTTAATGAGGAGAAACTGTAAAGGTGCCTCATCTTTTCAAAACAAATTAAAAAAACCCTGCAAAATGTATTTTTGGTTTGAACGGGAGACTTCTTTCATTCAAGACTTTAAAGAAACCTCAATTTCGCCCTCCCCAAGGGATGCAAACTCCACACAACTTATTTATCCCACAACATTTGTCCTAAATGCTGCTTGTATCTGTGTTTAGCTGCAGGTGGCTTGCACTGGCCCTCCGTGAGGAGCCAGCCCTCAGACCCTGGGGTAAATGAACTTGGTGGTGCTGCTCACAACGTGCATTAGCCTGGCAATTAACTGAATTTCTGCGCCCTGTAGTCTAAAAATGCTCCAGTGGGTACAACACAAAGCAGAATGGAAGTGAACAGACAGAGCGGGGGAGTGTTTTCGCAGCCCCAATCACTTGTGGGAGGCTCACAGACAGTCTAGGTTAGATCCCTGGTAGAAGTGGGGGTGGGTGAGACAGAAAAGAGCCAGGAATATTAATCACAAAGTTCATTAAAAATGAAAAATTGTACCCATCTCAGACCCTAGAGAGTTCCATTGTTTGACATGCTCGGAGGATTCTTGCTGGAGCAGTTCGGGGAAGTGTGTGAGAGCAAACAATTCCGCTGAGCACACCCTAAAACATTTACACAGCTGAGAGCCCAGCACATGTATTGCACATTTCAGAGAAGGAACCCACCACAAGTGCATGGTAACAGCCCCAAACAGCCTCCTCATCTCCCTGCTGGAGAAGGGCTGGGCATCCTCACTCTGAGTCCAGCTTCAGGATCTGACTTCCTTCCTTATTAGAGCATCCAGGCTGCCTGACAAGCAATCCCTGGCATGCAGGCTGGATTTAGCCTGCTCACAGCTCATGGAACTAACTCAGACACCACTAACGAGGGGGCAAATCCAAGAAAAACCATTCCTGAAGCTCTGACTCCTTTAGCAAGAGTTTATTTAGCAACTTTCTACCAAACCGCTCGCTGGTTCAGAAGAAATAATTTCTATATTTTATCCTTGACCAAAGAAAGCCACTGTCCAGTGACAGCAGCTGCTGTTCAAGGTCACCATGTACCAAGTAGTGAGGGAAAGCACTCAGGAAACCTGGGGCTTTGCAGACCCTGGAACATCACCTCCCTGGTGCCCAGAGCAGCAGGAAGGAGCTCCACAGCTCATGTCAGGACACTTTGGGAATTCTGGGCTCTTCCCTTCCCACAGCTCCCAGAGGAAGCACAAGAGGAGTTTTATTTTTAGCAGCTGGGAACAAAAGCCAACTGCGCCAGAGCCTGGTGGGTGACAAGGTCACAAGTCACCTGGACACTGTCAGAGGCACAAGCACCATTTTGAGGGCTGGGGAAGCTCTTAATTCCTGAACAATGCTTCTCTGAGCTGCCAGAGACTTCCAAAACAACTTCTGGAACAGCTGCAGCTTCCCAGTGCCATCTGCTGGCTGCGGGTCTGCTGCCTCCAGACCGGCACTGACGTACAAACAATGCCCAGGAAGGAAGCTCTGGGTTTCCACCGATGCCAGAAGAGAAGGCCAAGCCAGCAGATAAAGTGGGTTTTCTCCACAGGAACACTAAAACCAGAGTTTATTTTTAAACAAAGAGTGGAAAGGTGTGTTAGAACTGCTGAATGCTCTGAGGTATTTTTGTAGGTAAAGTCACCAGAGGAGCATTCCTTGTCCAACCAAATCATTGGAGATGATGGCAAACAGCATTAAAAATGCCATGCTACCATTTAATTAAGGATGCTGTTGATGTAAATTTTACTTATTTTGGCAAGTCTAGGAATTTCCCACCTTTTAGGTGTTTTGCCTTTGTGATCCATCAACATTTACCAACTTATCTGGCAAGAGTGAACGCAGAAGGTATAACTGCAGTTTCATTTTGCCGTTTAGAGACTAAAGCAAATCACATTTTCTTCATTCTTCATTAAAAAAGGTAGCATCTTGTGGGATTTAAGCCTGGCCTGGACTTACTGCTGATTTGTGGTCGTTGGCTATGATGATGAGCTGCTGTGCCAGCCCGTTCAGCAGCCTCGTGCGGAGGGACAGGTCCTCGAAGTCGTGGCGAAAGGGAAAGGCAATTCCATCAATCACCACCAGCCGCACCTAAATGCAGGAGAAAAGAGAAAAAGCTGCCATTACCATCCTATAAAAAAATGACAAAAAGCAGCCAGATCTGTTTTTAAGTGCAGTGAAATGTTTTATTTCATACTTAGGTGAACACAACTGGCAAAGCTGGACTTGAAGCCTTGCAGAGGAGAGGCTGGAGAAAATAATCATTAAACATCAGAACTGTACTTCAGTCAACTCTCCACAAACAGTAATTTATTTCACCTTCTCCCTCAAAAATTAAATCCAAATCAAAATCAGAATAACACGCTGTCTGAAGCCTCTGCTGAGATAACTCAGCTCTTTTCAGTGATCTATCTTGGAAACACGGAGTTTAACAGATGCCTGAAGATATTCCAGGCACACTGCACTGGAGCTGAGCCTCTATCTTGCCTCAAGATGTTTGCTTTGCTGAATTATTTCTTTTGTAGCAATCATTAGCTGAAGTCAGAGCACGCTGCAGCTGCTGGCTCATCACCCTCAAGACACTGTATAAACATTAGTCTGGGATTTTGATTTATTCTAACTTCATTTGTTGTGGCTGTTTTGATGACCCAAGTCAGAAATATAGGAGGGAGATGGATGGTCCTACAGTGCCTGAATGTTCAAATGTCACTCAAATCCTTGGTGTCTACAAGTTCTTGCATTACTGCACAAGATAACAAATTGGAAACAACGCAAAAATCCTGATTTTCTGCATTACTGATTTAACTCATTACTGGGAAGACTCTTTATGACTGGAACATGCAAGCCTGCACAGACATCACTGTGAAATAATCCTGGGCCTCCAGCTGACAAAAACCCACCCTTAATTTGCAAAAGATTAAATAGCTGGGATTAAAAGAAGATATTCATCTGTATTCTCATTTCCCCTCCTTCCTACAAATTCTTTTCCATGAGTCTGTTCATCTTCCTCGTGTACGATTTCTTTAAGAACAATCAGTTTAACAGCATAAACATGACTCATGCAAGACAGGAATGTATACATGGTTATATAACTTGGCTATCAGGAATATGCCCAGGTAGGATGCAATTTAGTTAAATTTCTCCCAGTTGCACTTGTTTTAAGACAGCAGACAGGAAAACTCAAAGTATTTAAAGTATAGTGAGAGCTTGGAAACACCTGCCTGGTCCATGCCAGGTTGGCTCTAGCACACCTTAAAGAACCAGGTTTTTTATGACAAGAATATTTTCTAACGGCCTTTCTCATATTATTAACAAGATCTCAAGCTAATTCATATCTCCAAAGGGCACATCTGGATCTCTAACTCTACATCTTTCTTATCTCTAAACCTCTACAATTTCATCTCTCTCATAAAACCCCCGAAGATCTGGAGGCTTCCTGTGGTCCCAGACTCGGCTCCAGAGGGGTCAGACTAATTTTAATGAGAGCTGGACTGCAATGAGCAATCTGTCAAGTCACTCCTAGCCTGTCCAAGGAATCAGCAGAAGGTCTGGTGGTTCTCCTGCCACCTTCAGCACTCCAGGCTGCAGGCCAAGCCCAGATAAATCAGCACAGATGGTTCCAGGGAACTGCAGCCCAGTGGAACTGTGCTAATGAAGCCATGTACTTTCCACAAGAGCAAACACAACAGGGCACCCTTAGTACCTGGCAGGGACAGGGAAATACCAGACTCCACCAGGCAAAAGTGAGGCTCCCATCTGTGTTTTCAAGAACACAGCAGCTCCCATAAATGAAAAATTTTGGAATGTATGCAAAAGGCAATCTAATCCAACACTGGTTTGTGCTCTGATAGAACAAGGCACAGTCACATTCCCCAGATCCTGACAGGAAGTGATCTGCAGTGCAGAATCCAGAAATCTGGAGGGGAGGTGGTGAAAATCTGCCTTACAATAGCATTTCTCTAAGACATTAGGTACTGGGAAACTTTCTGGCTGCAGGCCACCCAAGAGTCAAGCTGCAGGCTCCGGTTGCTTGTAGCAACAGAAGATGCACTGAAAAAAAAGAGAAGAGTCACTTTCTGGATGGTACAGGATGTCTCTGGTCCTCAGTGATCTTCTAGGGCAAAAAAAAGTGGTTCTAAGCCTTTCTGATGTCACCCTCGTGGTCACCACACATGGCCCTGGCTCAGAGGCTCTTGTGTGGAGCAGTTCTGGGGTGATTCACAGCTCAGTGCTCGCAGAAATGGAACACGTGGCAGCACAGACCCAGTGTCCTCAACTCGGAGTGGAAATTCAGGAGGATGGCAAAAGCAAATTACTCTCAAGAGTAATTGGGATGGGAACGAAAAGGCAAACAAGCAGAAGGCTTTACATTTGTACTCTGGTACCAGCCAATATTTTACTGCCAAGCTGACGAGGTACCAAGGTGTTTACTCATGCTACTACAGCAGACAAAAATCTTCAGCGTGAAGATGACTGATACCTCCTGACAAGCCTGCAGTAACCCTTACCTTGGAATGCTCTGACAGGAATTCTGGCAGGAGGTAGACCTGGGCCAGCAGCTCTACGTAGTCACGACAACGGAAGTAATAGATGTGAGAGAGGATATTTTCCAGAGAGAAAGTCTCCAAAGCTTTCTGATGATCTGAGAACAAAACAAACAGATGAGTAAATGAGTCAGAAGTCTGTACGAGCATATTGTTACTTTCATCATCCCACCAAACCCTGCCCTCCACACATAGCAACAGCAAAGCCCCCAGAAACAGAACAGGCAAGGTAAGGAGTGTGGAAACATATTTTCCATCTGGCTTGAAAGTCAGGAAGGTGGTGAGCAGATGCTATCCCAGCATTTGCACACAGACACACTGGAGCCTCCAAGGGAGGCCTCCAACAATGAAAAATTTATTTCTGAAGCAAGAACTTCTCCAGTAAATCATTTTCAAGCCAGAACACCACCAGAGGACATCAGGGACTATTAATCATCCCTTGTTTAAGATACAGGCAGTAGCTCGTTTAATACAGTGTCTTTTTACCTCAGTTCAAACAGAAGTTTGGTGCATAAATTCTCCATGACTAACATAAAAGTTGTGTCCTTATTCCCAAGAGACTGATGACTTAGAGAAGAAAACTCTTACTAAAAGCAGCCTGGCTGTACTGACTTTATGAATTCCAGCTATGGTTTTATTATATGGGCCTTCAGCAGCAACATTGCCTCATAAAATTCTGCTGTTCCTCTTTTCTTTCCCCACCTGTTCCTGTGTTTTGAAATAAAATACTCTGTTTTGTTGAACAGAGTTGGGTTTGAGTGTTGCTGCCAATATGATCACTAAGGTGCTAAAAAAATGGAAGGAAAGAAGGGAGGAAGGGAGGACAAACACCAAAACCCCACACACCACCTAAAACCCCCAAGATCAAAATGATCACAAAATCACCATGTAGAAAAAGAATTATTTTTGAAGTAGACCAGCTCAGTTTGCTCCAGACACAGATGTAGTTCAGGGCTTGATACACTCAGGCGGAAATAAAAAGCTGTCAGCAAACACTCCAAAAGTAACACTGCAGCCTACGAGAAACTTGTTTCACTTCAACCTTGCCTCCCAGGCAGAAAGAAATGACTTAGCAATGTACCTTCTTCTTGCTGAGCCTCAGCAATGAGGTGGCAGTGCTGCACACAGGCAGCTGCAATGTCCACCACTCTGTCCACCATAAAGCTTCCCTCAGTGTCAATGAACACGGCTTCTCCAGCAACACCCCCGAAGCACTCCGGGATCTGGACATCCACCGCCAGCTGCATGCTGCCATGGGAAAGAGGAAAAGAGAGGAATATTTACATCCCAGAGCCGTCCCAGCTCACTCCTGGAGTGATATTCCTGCTGAGGAACACACAGAACAGGGAGCAGTACAACCATTATTAGATTTGTAACGCTGGAGAAGAATCAGAGATTGCAGTCACGACAACAAGAAAAATGGACTCATTTCATAGCTGAGTTAAACAAAAAGTGATTCTTGGTTGCACGGAAGTCATGGGACAATGAAATACCACAGCTGTGTTTTGCCAACACCGGGTGCTCCACAGATCTCGGTGATTTTTGTCAGCTGCACACCACCTCCCAGGATGTTGTCCAGCGCTGAACAGAAGGTGATGATGAAGCCCTGGGTTTGCTCTTCTTCCAGGAGCTCCAGGGCTGTGCACTTCCTGGGGGCACCTGATCCCCCAGCCGGCCTTGCTGCATCCCCGTGACATTCCTGCCTCACCACCTGCAGCGCTTCCAGTGCCTCTTCCCTGGAGATTCCAATTTCTGGAGAAGCCAAAACCACAAAACACCACCTTTATTTTATAAGCAGTGACTGATGCTGCAGCACGACACAGAATGATCTTTATTCCCCCCCTCAGGACAACATGCGCACAGCCCTGGCAGTAATGATAGGAGTTTTATACTTTTATAATCATAGATAATAAAACTACCCATAATCAAAATCCCAGACTGGTTTGGGTTGGAAGGGACCTTAAAGACATCCCAGTTCCACCCCTGCCATGGGCAGGGACACCTTCCACTATCCCAGGCTGCTCCAAGCCCCGTCCAGCCTGGCCTTGGGCACTTCCAGGGATCCAGGGGCAGCCGCAGCTTCCCTGGGCACCCTGTGCCAGCCTCCCCACCCTCACAGAGAGGAATCACGACACACTGCTTGAAAAAGGCAATTTTCTGACTTCACAGAAGCTTATGTTGTTTAAATCGCACAGTAAAAAGAGGGAAGCTGGGGAAAGAAGAGGAATGAGCCTAACGGAATACTTTCGTTTTCCTGCATCTCATTTACATCCATCACTCGGTGTCAGCTGATCTTTTACCAAAATCGGTTTGTTTTTGTTTTTTGTTTTTTTTTTTTTTTTTAATTCACGTTGCCCGTTTCCCGGAGGCCTCACTGGGGCGCCCAAAGGGCCGGGATGGGGGAAGGGGAAGGGCCCGGAAGATCCCGGGGAGGCCCCGCGGGGCCGAAGGCCGTGGGTACCTTTGCTCAGGCCGCAAGGGCCGGTGTCCAGCAGCTCCTGCGCCGTCTGGAAGCCGGCGGCGGCGAGGCGTGCGCGCAGGGCGGGGGCCAGCGGCAGCGTGCCCACGTCCCGCTGCATGGCGGCACCGGGAGGCACCGGGAAGCA
>VYZQ01070478.1:0-21466 GCA_013400655.1 Mystacornis crossleyi
GGAGTTCCAGTTCGGAGGAGAACTGTCCTTTAGTTACCAAAATTGATGTAGAGACCCCTTTATCCAGTCTGGGTTTGATGATAGATATTATTTCTGTCTAAAATTCTGAGAAGGGGGTGTCCTGAGGAAGAGTCTGTTATTGCCTTCCTTGTTAGCAGGAGTTGTGCTTCACTACCCGTGGGCAGAATTTGGCTCTTTGGAGACATCCTACTGAATGCTTCAGGGAATAGGCCGTACATGATGTGTTCATTTCCTTAGTATAATTCCCTATCACCAATGCCATTAAATGCACCATTACCAGCCATCTTATGTAAATGATTTTTCCAGTCTCTTCTCTTAGCTCAAAATACCCTTTTGGAGGGCTCTTGATTAGTTGAACTCAATTTGCTCAAAGGTTAGCATGTTAAATTGGTATTTGGTTTTCATTAACCTGTGGAGTAATATCTTGTCATTAGGAAAGGCCTTTTTCAGGGTCTCCATCATCATTCATTTCTTGTAGCCAAGTGCTTTGCCTTTTCTCTTCTATCCATTTCACTCTGGAAAGGATAGTGCTGTAAAAAAGCAGCTTCTTCTTTGTGTTACATAAGAAAAAACTCAGTGGCAGGATGTTGACCCAGAAGTGGTCTGTGTAGTGGGCTCAGCAAGACTATTTGCTTCATTCTGGAATTTTTTTAGTTAGTCTTCAATTAGGTTTTGTTGAGGTGTTACTGTTACAGTTACTTAAGAGAGTATTTATTGCTTTTCTGATTGAGGCGCTGTTTACTGGTCAAAAATTAACAGTATAAAGAAATAACTCTGGGAAACAGGTGACTTTCTGCAGTGGCAGACTTTCAAGAGACACTAGAAAATCTAAAATGTGCTGCAAAGGAAGGTTTGGGTTGGGGTTTTTTTCTTCCTAAATAATGACATCTTGCCTGTATATCTGCAGGAAGGGATGTAAAGGCAGGGGTCTAAACATATGGTTGCAGTAGATTTCTGAATAATGCTTGGGCTATCTATTACCCTGTAATTGCTACCTATCCAAGCTGTGCTGCATTAATATGACTGATCATCGAGGTGGTTCAGCCATCTCCTGCTCCAATGCCTCATTCTGAAGTACAGTCATGTTCCTCCCTCCTAATGCATCTCTCTCCCTCATACCAAATTGATAAAAGCAGCATATTTGAACATAAATAAAATTAATGGAGCAATAAAACAAAAGAAATTGTATTCTACTAAATCCTCTCTGTTTGCTTTGCTTAAACAAACAATACGTTACACCAGGGATGAAGGAAAGCAGCACACGACAAACTCTGAATCAAGTGAGTTTCTTATGTGCTTTCCATCTCAAAATTGAGGGAAGCATCCATACAAATGGTTGCTATAAGAAAGCAAACCCAGCAATTAATTTTTGGTGCCTAAGACCAATAGTAGAATATGGAGTGAGATTTTCTTCCAATGCTGAATAAAAGTCAAAATTGTTGAAGAGGAAAGATGGCAAATTGCTGTCCTCATGGAAAATGAGGATAATTTTTGTCTTGTAGGCTAGATTTGCATCATGCTTGTGATTTATTACTTTTATCAACTCACCAGTTCTGGCTGCAGAAGCTGAGTTCTGCATAACAAAAGTATATAATATTAAGAGTATGATTTAAAAAAATATATATTTTTAATTGCTTGTAGAAAGATGTGACATTGGGCAATTCCCTCCACCCCACCCCCCTTTTATTAATTTTATTCGTAATTTCACAATTGCGATGTGTGCTTCTAGAGTTGCAGCAGGAATCATATTGTAGCTGAAATGCTGCAGGTTGGTGTCATCTCTTAATGCAAACTTGGTGACCAAAGTGAGTTCAGGAGTGGCCATATGGCATCTCTGAGATGCCACTGAGATAACTCTATTCTTCTGCCTTCCTGCAAAGACCTGAATGAACTGAGGCAGAAGGAGGGAATACAGATTTTTCAGAGCTTTTTCCTAAGAAGAAAGAGCAGCTGTCCCCCAAGAGAAGGCTCAGACGGGTCCTCCCCATCCTCACCCACCTCTCAGGGGGCTGCAGGCCTCGAGCCGGTCCTGGCAGTGCTTAGTGGGAGGAATTGAGACCCGTGCACTTCAGGTTTTTATCTGGTTAAGTAGCAGTTTGAATGCTTCAGAAGTCTGAATTTTCTGTGGAAAGCTTTGCGGCATTAAAAATTACAGAAACGATAGAAGAACCGTAAAAAACAAAACTCACTCTTACTTTACAAAAAAAAAGAAAGAAAAAAACAACACAAAAAACCAAACAGAAACAACCCAATCAATTATGCTTCATTAACCAGGGATTTAGAAATTGCTTTAATGATTTAATTAATTTCATTTACCAAATTTTTGTTGGGTTTTTTTGTTGATTTTTTAAAGTTAAATTTAAAACGTTTGTTGTTACACTTGAATAATAGCAAAAGAAAGAAAGTAGAACCTGATTAAAATGTAAATTTTAAAGGAATGTTGCTTTATGAAAAGAATCAAATTTTGGTTTTGAGCTGTCACAGTATTAGAATCACACGGTTTACGAATTACGTGTATTAGAACTTTGTTTATAAACAAAGTTGGGCTGGTTTTAAGTGGAAAAAACTATTGCTGATGCTCGTGACCTAATGTAGGTGAAGGTTTAAGGCATCTGTTTTAGCTTTTGCTTTCTAATCTTGCTTGTAATTGCTTGTTCTGCATTTGCCCTTTCACTCCTAAGAGAGGTTTCACTTTTCCCCTGCCAGTAGCAGTAGCAGCTGCAGAGTTTGCCTTGTGTGTGGCAGAGGGCTCGTGCTGTCTGCATTCAGCGGTTTCAGCCTTTCTGCTGAGGCTGGGAAAGCAGTTTGTTCCCGGCTCACCTGCAAAAACACCAGAGGTGAGGAGGATGCTCCCCACCACGGCTCCAAACCTGCTAATAAAGAGCTTGGAAAGCTGCCTTGTTCCCCTCTGGAAGGAGCCTGAAGCGAAGCTCTGAGTTTCGTCAGCCTTAATCAGTTTGAAGCAAGATGTCATAAAGTAATCGTGCTCGGCTTAGAGGAATTGCCTGGGATTGTTTCAGGCCAAACTGTCAAGAGGGAAGAGTGGAGCAGTGGCTTATTGAATCTAAAGCCTGAGCTCACCTTTGATACGTCTACATTCCAGTTTAAAGAGCCCTTAAAATGGCTCTTTCGTGCCTCTCAGCAGCGCTCTGTGGGCAAATACATTCTTTCAGAGAGTTTGCTTAGGGATGGCAACGCGTGCTTTTTACGAGTAAGGTACTTTTTATGAATAAGGTACTTTTCTGAGCTGCGTGGCTCTGTCCTGTGTCGGGCTGGTTGCAGAAGCCCAGACGGCTGCGTCATCCCGGCCGTGTGGCAGAGAGCGCAGAGAGCACGGTGAGGAGCGGCTCCCTGAACGGGGCTCCTGGCTTCTCCAGTAACCCAAATAGCACGGATTGCATGGGAGTCTTCAGGGGGGGGCGGGGGGAAATGTCAAGTGGAAAATAATTTGCAGAGCAGACACTGTGCGTCAGTTTTTCCTATTGCAACGCTCCAAATTTTCTGGGTCTTCGGGTGTGTTTTATGTTGTTTTTTTTTTTATTTTTAACATTGCCTTTGGAGAACACAGGGCTTCCTCTGGGTGAGCACTCAGGCTAGGTCAGCTAAAAAGAAAATCAGTTGCTAACTATTAGGCCAAATGGTATTAATATGTGTTTAGATGAATCTGTCTCACCTGTCCAGCAGGGAAGGCATCCTTGGTTGCCAATGGAAGTAGGGGCTTTCCTGCTGTTTGCCCACCAAGCTCAGGTGCTGCAGCCCTCTGGGAAACACTGAGCAAATAATGCTGGTCCTGGGTCGAGTGGGATTCCCCTGATTCCATCCGTAGCTGTTGGGAAATGTGATTAATTTCTGGTAGAGCAACAGAGGGAGTGGGACATGCGGGTGCTGACAGCAGGCGGAGGGTGCGGGGCTCAGGCAAGACTTGGCAGGTATCCTAGAGAGTTTAGAGTGCAGATTGAGATAGGGAGCCCTTACAACAACTTTTGTTTTGGTTTGTCACTCTTTAGCTTCCCTTGGAAGAAGATACACCAGCTCTTGTCTGCTTCTATTGGTTTTATTCCCCTTTAAATCGCTTTTGGAAAGGCAAAATAAAAACTAACTTAAGAGCAGTCAGGAAAATGAAGCAAAACAGTTGCAGGCTTAAGCTTTCAGCATCAACAGCTGGCGCAGGCACATCTTCTGGCAAGTGACATCTTGACTTGGAAAAGCACGTGTCACTTCTGCTTGGGGTTGTGTCAGGATCCTAGGAGAAATCCTGAAATTCTGAACCGTGCAGAAGTTCCTCTGATGCCAGAGCTGAGCTGGGCAGGATCATGTTGGAACAGCTCTATTTCCTTCCCCCAGGGCACTGTTTTCATCCCTGTCCTATCCCTGAAAGGGAGAAACCTGATTTGTTTCCCTGCCTGTTTGGAAGAAGAGGGACTGTGGGCTGTGTGGGAGATGGCCGGGTGAGGAGAAAAGGGCTTGGTACAAAACAGTCGAAGGGACCATGCTCCCATTTCAGTGGCAGCAGAGCTGCTTATCCGTCACTGTGCTCCAGTGTCTGTCACTCCTTGTGACTGAAATTATTTCAGCCGCTTGATGCAAAGTAAGAGTGGATTTCCCCTTTCCTACATGTTTTTAGTGCTGAGCTATGATTTTGCCATATCCTATTTGGTGGCAGATCATTGTGCTCGATATGTGTGTAGGAATCAGCCCGGGAGGGTTTGCCTTCAACCCCACACGTGCTTGGGATAGCTGACAAGTGTTTGCTGTTCAGCAGTGAAGTGTGAGAGGAAATGATACAGATCTGGTGTTTTCAGAGCAGTACGAACAGGTGAGGCTTATAAATACTCCTGAAAAGGAAATTAAGTGCCTGATTCCTTTGGGGCTTTCCTGTGGGTTAGTTATATGGCTTTAAGTGCATTTAGTGGTGCAGACTCTGTGGGACCCGTGTGTGTTTGGTGTGTACCCGGCAGCGTCACTATCAAGTACCTTGTTGCTTACTCCATGCTCAGCAATGTAAGTTTTAGTAGCAAATTCCACTATATTATACCAGACTTAGACTTTGCCCAAACTGTGTATGCCAGACTTGATTGAAAATTGGAGTTTAAAAAGTTGTAAAACCTGATCATTTGTGTTTAAGACTTTCCTGTTTTGCACAGCTCTTTCATCTTCCTAAAACTGGTCTCTCAACCATCACACCTTCGCAAGCCTTCCAGATCAGAGCTTCCCTCCTCCAAAGCGCTGGGTTTTGTTCCTGCCAGGCAGCAGTGGGGATGGTGTTTCTTCCATGCGTGTCTGGAAGGAACATTTCAGCCTTTTTGGTCTAGAGTCTGTGGATAATTATCAAGGGTCTGTGGGAGCCGACTAAAAAACCCACGTTTGTGTGTGCTGTAGAGTAGTGGATGTATGTGAAAATTCTGTAGATGTCTACTGGCAAGAGGCCACACTTTGAAAAGACTGTAAGTCATTTCTTTATTAATCGATAACACTCTATTTTTATTTTCTTATTTTTTTTTCAAGATTTTTGGGCAAAAGTGAAGGAACATGAAATATGCTGAGTTAGGAATTGAATAACCCCCTGCCCTCACATGTGCACTCTGCTACAGATTGAAACTGATCCCACAGTGCTATTTGTATTTTATATGCCTGTTCGTTTCTTTTTTTTTACGTTGACCAAAAAAGAATCTTTCATGGGAGTACAGCAAATTTATTTTAAATGATGTATTATTTACACAGTGGTAATGGCTTCTTTGTAAAGATGTCTTTTGAAACTTTTTTGTATGTATATTATCATTTAAATTCACACACAGAGACTATTTAAAATATGTATTACGGTGTACATGTGTATTTAGAGGCTTGTGTATATTATTTTATCTTAATGGGTAATCCATCTTTTCACTGTGTATTTAGGGACACTTAGATCCATGGATTATTCAGCAGTTGAGCATGCACATTAGCTTTGCAAGCCGCAATTCAGATGAAATGTTACTGTGTTTTAAAAGAAAAACCCAGCCAAAAAAATGAGGAGTAAATTAGCTTGTGTTGCACTGCTCTTGGGGAGGAGAACCCTCCAAGAATCAATCCATGTATATTTTGTACCAAAAGGTATTGCCTCTATGTCAGGGAAAAAAAATAAAGAGAAAATCCTCCCAGTAAAAAGTAGTGCTCTTACTCCTCTCCTGTCTTGTATTTGCATTTGCTTCGACTTCCAGACAAACAGCAAGGAACCAAAACAGTTTAAATTTAAGAAAAAAGATTCCTCTTAACTTTTGGCAGTAGCTCTGCCTACTAAAGCAGAGTAGTGTTTTTTTTGTCAAAGCTCCTGTCATTTGAAGTAGTGGGAATTGGCGGTTTTGGAAGACTCTCCTTTATGAAGACTTAATTTTCAGGCTTCAACCTGGCCATCTCTTGGATGGAGAAATACCACTGACGAGCTTAGCTCTGGTCTCCTTTTGCATGTGCGTTTTCACTGAGGCCATGAAGAAACAGGTTAAGGCTGGCTTGCTTTTTTTTTCCTTGTTTTTTTCCAACAGCCTGCAAATCCAGAACTGCTGACACTTTGTGGAAAGCTTTGCTGTCTAGAAAAAATAAAAATTCTGCTTTTCTCTCCATTCGCTTGTTTATTTCCATGAGTGCTAACCTGAAAACAGAATCTTTCTCTGTGGAGAATTTGTGTGGTTTTGGGGCAGTCTTGAAGTGTAGATAGTGATCAGTGCCGCTTGTTCTTCAAGGAACACAAAGCAGCAGCTTCCAGGTAACATCGAGCTGAGAACTTGTTCACATTTTAAAAAGCAAATCTTTGGATTTGGGGTGGGTCAGGCTGATGAAACAGGAGCGTACAGGCAGGGAAACAGACTCCAGCAGCTTGTGAGGCTCCTTCCCTTGCTCAGTGATCCTTGGCCCAGAGGAGCAGCGTGTCCTCGGGACACTGCCTCCCACCTGAGGAGCTGCTTGCTCTGGGCTTTCAGTGGTTTGGGGTTTTTTTAAGGATGCTAAACCATGAAAAACCAAGACAGCTGCAACTGGATTCAGGACTGGAGAGGTGGCTGTAATCCACTGTTTTTTTTCTTGAAAGAACTATGACTATTTTTGCTCTGAAGTCCCTTCAAAAAATCTGTGAGTGCACAAAAGCTGGTAAGCAGCTAAAGGAATTGGAATATAGAAACTCCCTGTGTTCAGTTGTGGTAGCAAACAGTTTGTAAGCTGCGTGCAGGTGCAAAGGAGCATCTCACAGGCCTTGGACAGCAGCCTCTGAGCATCGCCTGCAATCCTGCTAAAATCACCTCTTTGATATGCAAAAGGAAAGGGATTGGATTCAGCCATCCGAGACAAGGCAGCTCAGGCAGAGAAAGCACAAGCGTGTCCCGAAGAATGAGCCACTTGTACCTACTGGAGTCAAGCAAGCAGATGTCTTTCTGCTCTCTTGTACTCCACAAATATGGTATTTGCTGCTGTATAAGCAGCTATGCAAGCCAGTTGCTGGAGTATCTTTTCATCAAATGGCACAAAACTGATAATCAGCAAGTCTAGTTCAAGGTGGAGGAGGGCATGCAGCAGAAAAAAAGCAAAGCAGTAGCTTTTACTAAGTCTACAGATGTTGGACATGACCTCAGCCAGAGTTTGTGTTGGCCCTCTGGGGAATTGCAGTTGTTGCCATCTGAAACATTGGAACTTGGGTCTGTGGGGTTTTGTTGTTTGTTGTTTTGTTGTTTGTTTTTTTTTTTTTTCCTTTGTTTTCCCCCTTTTTTCCCCTGGAATATTCTTTTTATTATCTTCCTGACTATGCAGTTTTCCAATAATTGGGTGCACGCCGAGTTTCTGTTGGTGACAGCAGAAGGACTGCTATCATAAAAATATTTTTCAGCCCTAGGCTGGTACCATTAGTCTCCTGTGAACTGTGGATAGAACAGGCCAGACCATCAGTCCTGCTGGTAAGAGCAAATGCCATTCCCTCGGAGTCTCTTTTGCTGGAAGTAGCTGAGCTTGGTGAAGGGAACACCCAAACTAAAAGTCACCGTTCTGCTCTTTTGATTTTTGATATAAACACTGTAATTAACTTTTGATCACCATCAATTTTCATGTGCCTAATTCCATGGAAATGTTAATGTAGGATAGCAAAGGCACAGACATTTATCAGCTCTCAGCCAAGTAATGTAGGGGTGTCTGTTCCACCAAGTGCTTTAGGTTTTTGATACCAGTGGATTATTTACCATTTCCCCAAATATCTCATAAAACAGTGGTGAGTGAAAAGACTGCAATATCGAAGCATGAAGTGTGAAGCTTTTGACTGTCTTTAATGGGTCATTTTGAGGGCTTTCTCCAAACCTCAGCTGTTCTAAATGAAGTACTGTTAGGTAGATGTTACAGAATTTGCCTTCTGCATGAAGAGAGGGAATTTTTCCACCCCCACTTTTCAGCCTACTATTACTGCTACAAGAGGCTTGTCATCCTACACTTCTTAAGGAAGCCAGATTTTTGGCTCAGGTTCAAACATATGTTTCTCTGCTGCTGCCTTGTGTGCTCTCTGATCTGCCATTGGAAACCAGTTTCAAGTGATGCTCTTCCCCAAATTTCCTTCCCCCACTCCTGAAATGTTGTAAGCATCTATGAAGTACGACTGGTGGATTGACAAGAAAATTCATGTCTCCTCAGAAGACTGAACTTTATTATTCTATGGCCACTTTATAGATTTTTCAGGCTGTTTAAAATAAGTATTAAAAAAATCTATAGCAAAGTTATCGCAGACATCAGGAGCCTGTACTAAAAAAGAAAGGGACTCTTTATTAATCGCAGTATTGTTAGTATTGTTTAAATATTTCATGGAGAAATTATAGACTGTTCATTGGCTGCAGTGCAGGAGTTTCAAGGACCTGAATTCCCATGTTAGCAATTTGTACGGGTCTGTGGTGCTTTCTAGTCTGTGTGAATGTGACCTGCATCTAAATGAAAGCAGCTGGTGCAGGCATGAAGTGCAAAGCATGGTGTTTAAACACATAAAAGCTGGCTGCTCCCATGGGCAGACAGTGTCCTGGGACCTTTGCCTTCTCAGCTTTTGCAAGTTTTAGTAGCCAGTTCGTGGGAGTAGCTAAAGCAGCAGATGCTTTGTCCTTTGAATTTGTAACCGGGCCATCCTCAGATTGTTTCAGCCTGCAATGAAGTGTCAGTGAAAGGATGCTCAGTGGGTTACTGGATGTGTATTTTTAAAAAGTGCTTCTATATGGAGCAAAAAGTGTAAAGAAAAGTCTCAAATTTGGGCCATGGGTATGTAAGAGGAGGCTTAAATCCTGTGCCAACTGTCTGAGGCATAAGGGAAAGAGTAGTTGGTGCTTTCTATTCATCCAGTTAGGAAGTGCTAGAGGACTTAGCAGCTGCTTAATTGTGTGAAGTCAGGGTTTATTATAAGATTTGGGCAGTCCTTTGTTTTGGGTTTGCTACAGGTAATTTCAAATTCTGCATTAAAGAAGGAAAAAGGCCTCTGTAAAGTCCCAATGCTCCGTGGGTGTTTTTCTTTTGTAAATTACCAACTTTTAGAATCTCTCTCCATGCAAGTAAATAAACCTGCTGCTTCTGCCTACCAATCAGTTCCTGAACCGCGGTGGGTGCTGCTGGCGTTCTGATGCTGCCCATCCGTCTCAGGTTTGAGGCAGGGCTTAGCCAAGCTGGCATTTGGCTGCCAGCCCTGAAAATCTGACCCTCGGGGCCACTGCGGGGAGGGTTTGAGGCTCTTGCTCCCCAGTGGTGATAAACTCCTCCAGCGTGGGCTCTGCACCTCAGCAATTGCAGAGGACTGGATCCGCTGACGAAGCTCATGGTGACGTTCCTGAGACATTCCTCACCCTACTTTCTCTAGCCCTGAATCTGCACTTTAAGGAGGAAGCAGCAGTCAAACAAACAAAAGCATAAATTCAAGAAAGAGTGAGTTAAAACTCAGCAGTTTTATATCTAGGCATTCTCCCAAGTTTGGGGACTACAGAGAGGTGTTGGGTCACCTCTGGCAGCTTTTAGTGGATTTGTTGCAGAAATCAGAAGAACATACCCCCTTCTGCTGTAGCACATATTTACCAGTCTGCAGAGCTCCCAGGAGCCTCTGCCTTACCTGTTCTGGGCATCACCTCTCTGTTCCTACCCGCACGCTGCTAGCGGGTGCATCACAGCTTCATCTGCCTGTTACGGCTCAAACAGCAGGAAGCACTTCTGCCAAAAGGAGACATTTTCACCTACTTATTTATTCAAGGTTAGGGTTTCCAAGAAGGCATGTAAACGTACAATAATGGATGTGGGCACATAGATGCATTTTCATAAAGGCTTCAGAAAGACTTTTATAAGCAGATGTTGAGTGGCAGCTGTGTGCTTTATTTGGAAGTTTTTGAGAAACGTTGGAACTAAATATTTAGATCTGGTTTGGTTTTCTGGGGGTTTGTTTGTTTTTTCAAGGGGTATGGCTTGTATTTGTTGATTCACAAGGTTTGTTCATAAAGGGATACTTTTTCCACAGTATTTGAAATTCTCACAACAGAGGGAGAAAAGCTTCAGTTAACCCTTTAGCCTTCCATTCAAGTAAACAATAGTGGGTATAGCCAAAAATCTTGCAAACAGGCAAAAGCCTGTTTCTACTGATGCTGATACAAATAAAGTTAATTATATCAAAGGATCAAGGTTGTATATTTACTCCAAATCTCTCTTTGAGAGCTCTCAGACTGTGACTGGAGGTGTTACTTGCAAATACAGCCATGCTGTCCAGGGGTCCCTGCAGATAAAGGGGTTTCACTTACTCTGTTTTGACCATCACTTTACCTCCTTTTTATCTTATTTTGGCTGTTGTTCTCTGTGGCTGCAGGGGTGTGTGTGTGTGCTTTGATTTAAAGGAGAATTTTTGAAAGCAATAATGATAAGTATTTTCCAAATTATGTCAAAATCTGATACATTTTTCATCAGCCTGACATTTCAGGATAGAAACAGGATGGAAACATTGTGCTTCAACAGGATCATCACAATGATCTATGTAATGGTATTCTTACCCTGAAATGCCTTGTGCCAGATGATGCGCTTTCATGCTTAGATAAATTTTCCAAAACCTTAAATTTTCCTGTTTTGAAGGAAAAGTAGTAACAAATTGATTGGAAAGAACAGCATAAAGAAACACCTATTAAAAAATTCCATGGTCTCTCAGTCCCAGGAGTGAGCGTGGGCAGGGCCTTGGCAACTTTTTCTTTGGCAGCGGCTTCCCACAAGTGTCCTGGGGCAGTGGCCTGTCAGGGTTCCAGAGGCAGCAGCAGCTCTGGGCCATTGCTCGCAGTGCGGGGAAGGCTTTGCAGGAAGGGAAGAAGGTGAGCAGCTTTCAAGTCCTCAGCACTAATGAGACATGGTTGTTACAGAGGAAAACTATTGGGGTTTCCTTTGTACCTTCAGTTTAAAATTGAGGGCTAATTTAGGTGTAGCTTCCATGAAGTTGAAAGGCTTTGTGGTTGGAAATGTAGATCAGTAGGAAAATGCAAAGGACTTGCTCAGGAACCCACGCTCTTGACTCTAACAAACCCTTGTCTTTTCCTTCCATTGACCTTCTCCAAGACTAAATACTAATGTTTCTTCCAAGTGTTCCTCCTGCCCTGACCTTTCTGCCTGTGCTGTCCAGGTCCTTCTCATCTCTTGATGGCTTCAAGCCTCTCTTTGCTGACCTCTTACAGATTTTATACCTTTCCTTTCTCTGCTCTGCCTGCGCAGTCGTTCAAGATGCAATTTAGACATAATCTCTCGGGTTTATCTCTGGCTGTGCCATCTCTGGTGTTGCTGCATTAGATTAAAATGAGGAAGGGGACCAACTTCAAAATTAGTGAGTGTGAGTAGTGGACGTGAGGTTTGTCCTAGAAAAGTCTTTATTTGCCGTGTGGGGAGGTCGCAGCCAAATCACTTGTTTATTCATTCTTCTGTTCCCTGGCCTGCCTTGGCTGCAGGTGTTCTGATATCAAAAGGGCTGGTTACTCTACTGGTGGCAGTACATGTTTGCTTTATCTTTAACCTGACAAGCCATTTGTGCTCCAGGGCATGTGTAAGAAGAATTAAATGCAAACAGTCAGAGTCCTCTGCAGGTTAGAGACAAGAAAGATAGTGCAAAGGGATTAAGGATTAAAGGGAGAACAGCCATAAGCAGGATGGAAGGTTCATTTATGCACTTGGCTCCAACTAGATAAATATTTATGAGCACAGGGCATGGATGGTTGTAAGAATTTCTGGAGTTTGTATAAGCAGGGCAAATATAAAATTCTTGAAGATTTTGGCACTATTGACATTCAGAGATTATTTTTTTTTCTAGCGGTTTGAAGGAGTTAGGAGTGCAGATCCCATTAAAAGCCCCCATTAGCTAGATATTTATGGCCACTCCCGTTCTCGTCAGAAGTTTGAAAAGATTGTATTTCTCGGTTTAGCTGTACTTGATCAGCTTTTGATACTCTTTTCACTTGCTTCTCTTTGGAGTAAGTTTTCTATTCATGGATTTTCCCTATGCTATGTGGATAATACACTTCTCTCACCATACAGTATAATTTTCAATTATTGTGCAGATTTCAATTTATTGCGGATCTACACAATAAAGTAATATGAGGTGAGAGTGACTCTTTGACCTGGGGTTTTTTTGGTTTTTTTTCTTGTTTTGAAACAAATGAACAATAAAAAGACATTGAAGGGAGTAGGAAGTCTGTTGGCAGTAGAGATGAAAGGAGGATTCTTTGAAAATGAAATTATGACACTAGGCCAAATTGCAGCAAAGTTTTAGGGAGATACTTGCAGGGAGATGAGGCTTGTTAATTGTTTGCCTTGAAGTATTAAATGATTGAGAGAGAATGCTTGCCCTTAATGATTTGATGCTTTGGCTACTTGACTGGCAGCAGTCAATTATGCAGTCTCAAGGGTCTAGGTTGGGTTTAACCTGCCAGCTTCTGCTAGACAAGATAAAGGCTTTACACTAACTTGGCTAAAAACATTGGCAAGCATGAAGAAAGTTCATTTATATAATTCTTGTGATAATTCTTATGAATATATTCAGTACCTCATTTTGCAGAGATGAGTCACATCATAATTGCAGGAGTGTTTAAACAAAAACTCTGCATGGGGAAGACGTGGAGTTGTGGCACTTTCAGAGCTGTTACTGCAGCTAAAAGGAAAACGAGGAGCTTTGCCTGGTCTATGTGGCAGACTCACTTCAAGAAGTCCTTGTGGTTGTTCCTGCCAGGCAGGATAAGGGGCTTGTCGGTTCTAGTGACACGAAAGCCACTGAAAAATGACACGACCAAATTTGCCAAGTACTTTCCTTGGTGGGCACAACGCAAGGAGGACAAATCCCCGGTGAGCGCGCAGGCTGCTTGCAGAGCTGTGTGGGACTGACAGCACAGAGCTGTCCGCTTCTCCCGGGCTGGATGTTTTAGGAAAGCTCCCAGGCCCTGCCTGCCCAGGCTCCTGCCTTACTCCGGGCTATTCCTGCCAGCTACAAGGAAAAGCAACACCTTCCTTCAGCCTCGGGATGTGCTCAGTGCTGGGGATAAGGTGCTATTCTGGCTCTCACTGCTGTGTAATATGTAGTGTTGCCCATGAAACTGCCATTTTACATTGATTTCCTGCACCTCTGCATGAATTTATCATTAACAGCTTTATCATGCTGTTCTTATGAGAAATTCCAGATTGTCGCCCCTGGGAAGTTTACCCAGGGCTATCTTTATAGCTCTTTGGGAAGTGGGAAGAGGACTCTAAGCATGGATATAATGTCTTGAGATGGTGGGGATTTAGAGACACTTATTCTGCAGCTAATCTTAGGTTTTCTTTGCACTTAAATTTAAGTATTTGCCTTTTATTTTCATCCTTAGTCCAGAATCTCAGCACTGACAAGGACCAGAAAGTCATAACCTCACTATTTTTCAGGTGAAGTTGCTTTTGTTTTCATTGCTGTTACTGATTCATTAAAGGACAAACCTCGCTAAGACAAAGGATGTGCCTCACTCCCGAGTTGTCCCTGTCTTTGTGTGCAGGTGAGACTTAACAGCGGACCTGAAATCCTTTTAAAAATGAGTCACTAGTGTGGAAAGTAGGCATCTTTCTTTGTGGCACACAGAGGCAGCAAAAATACGTTTCACTTTTTTCCTTGCACTGGCTTTTTAGCAATATTTGAAGTATGTGGTTTCCAGATCTTAGAGCTGGAGTGGCTCAAGATCAGAGTTATTTGAGAGATTAAGGTACCTGGTGATTTTATGCCATCAGGAGCACTTCTTAAAGAATAGAATTGGCTTTGATTGAGAACAAGCAGCAATGTAAGAACAAATGGTAGAACTTTGCGTTGACTTCTGCACTGTACAAGCATGGTGGTGCTGCTGGGAGGACAGCAGTGGCAGGCACTGCTGTCACCAGGATGAATTCCAAGATTTAGACCCAGACAATTCAGCTATGTATGTTTAGATATTATTTAGATGCATTCCTTGCATCCCTTTTGTCATGCTTGCTTGTCTGTCAGGGACTTATCTCCAACAGGGCTTGTAGAAACATAGAGGTTGGCTGTGGTTGTGGCTTTTTGAAGAGACTGCAGAGCAGCAGAAAGAGTTTGCAATTGTAATATTTTGATACGGAGAAATCTATTTTAAGCACAAAATGAGGAGTGTGAAGTTTGTGGCAAGTGGGAGGTGCTGACTGGTTTCCTGATACATCGTTTTGTGGAGGTGAGGAAGGAGGGGAGTGTGTTTCATCACTGGACCTGACTGCCTGATCTGGATGACCTCCTGTTCCAGTTCTCTAGGATTTAGAAGAAACTATGCAATAACCCCATAAATTTACTTGTAATGTTATGGATGAGCAAGCTCTCTCTCAAAATACCTCCTTTTCTTCAAGTGGAGCTGCAGAGTGTGGTTGTCCTGTGCAGCTGCCGTGGATGGGTGAGGCTGGCAGCTTGTGGTGGAGTTGGCTGAGCTCTGGCTGGGGCTGCCTGCACTGAGTGAGGAATGGGGCACGTCTTGCACAGCCTCCTACTCCTCTGGAGAGCCTTGTTCTCATTGCACTTAAATCTCCTCCCATTACAGATAATCTAATTCTATCATGGTGGGATTAGGGGACCCCACTGAGAGGAGTTAAGGGGACCAGCTGCTCCGTGCTTCACAGGCACAGCCCTGGTTTCTCTGATCTCAGAAGGACACCCTACATAACCCTGAGGAGTTTCCTCTGGGAGTCAAAGCCTTCCCTTGCTCTGCTGGGTGTGCTGCCAGCGCTCCTCCCGGGCCCGTGAACGTGGCGGGTTTGTGACACCCCCAAACGTGCAGCTCTGCTCTCCAGAGGGACAGTGGCAGCACAGGCAGATGGATGTGGATCCTTGGGCACCTCACAAACCTTATGCTATCCGCATGGTAGTTGGTAGCTCTGTTGTTCTCTGACAGCTGCTGCAGTCAGCTGTGAAAGCCCCAGATATCTGGTTCAATATATTTTGAAGTTGAGGGGTTTTGTCCCAGCTTTATTATTTGTTGATGCAGATACTGAACAGAAGCAGCATGAGAGGTGGATTCTAAACTGTCTTAACTGGAAGGTCTCAAAACTGGGCAGACAAAAGCAGTTTCCAGAAGGTATGTTTGTACTAGGTTCTTAGCATAGCACTATTTAACTTCTTTTAATCAGTGACCTGGAGGAGAAAAAATAAAACCATTACTCATAAAGCTCTCAGATAACACGCAGATTAGGTGGAGCGAAAGATAAGGCAGGGCCTGAGTGACTGGGATTGCTCTGTGAACAGCGTGTTCTGATGCAATAAAATGCCATACTCTAGAGACAAAATGAGGGCCCTTCTGGTATAATGAGGAGATGGAAGAGGGATAGCAGTCTCCTGGGAAATGGCTAGCCTGAAAGAGGCTGGTATGTGAGGGTAGATAACCATCTGAACTGGAGTTTTCACAGCCTATGCCCAAGATTGAATGTGTAGACAGGGAAGTACTGAGCTGAGTAGGTCCGGGGTGGTTATAGTCCTGAATTTGGCATTCACACAAGTGTAACCTGAGTTCTGTATTCCATCCTGATGGTTGCAGTTCAAGAACATTGGTTAAAACTGGAGAAACTTCAAGAGAAGTGTCACGAGGACTGTTAAAGATTCAGAAAATCTGTCTGGCAGGGAAGGACTCCAGGAGCTCTGTCTGTTTTATTGTAGGAGGGCAAGGGGGTGACATGACTACAATTTATAACAGCCTGTGCAGGGAAGAGAAATTTGATAATAGAGAGCTCTTCTGTCTGGCAGTCAAAACTGTAAGGAGATCCAGTGGCTGGGAGGCTCTAACACTGATACTTTTAGAGAAGAGATAAGCTGCAAAATTTTACTGGAGTGAGTAATTAATGACTGTAGCAGTTTACCAAGGGTTGTGATGACTCCATCTCTGGATATCTCTGAACTGAACCTTTCTAAACAAGAGGCTGTGTTTGAGTCTGGGATTAATTCAGACAAGTCTGCTGGCCCGTCTTGCGGCAGTGTACCTGCAATTTTGAGGCAGTAGATTTTTCTCTTAAAACAGTCTGGGAAATAATTTACACCTGAAGAGACAAAGCTGCTGCCCAGGTATGTGAGCTTTAAGAGTTATCTGTGTGCTTGCCATTTTTTTACGTTCTCAAAGATCTTGAACAGTTCCAAGTTGCAGATGCTGCTAGAGCTCTTGCTAGGAAAACTGCATTTTTGAGGTTAGTTGTACACCAGAGAGAAGTGGATCTCTCCCTGTCATGCTGTTGCTTCTTAAGATGCAGAACCATTGAGGAAGCAGAGTTTGCTGTTTTTTCCGTGATATTGCTGTTCTATTTTGTAAACTGATGAATGCTCAGTTGCAACTTTGAAATGGAAGAGATGGGGACACCTGTCACCTTCGATGCACTGGTCCCTTTTGTTTGCAGTGAGGAGGGTTTGCGTTGATCTACACTGATGTTTGTGTTGAAGAGTTATCCGAGCTCTTCCTTTTGACCTCACTCTAGAGGATCCTGCCTGCCTCCCTCCCTGTCCAGGATTTTGGGGGAATCTATTAACAACTGACATTGATGATGTCGAGAAAACATTGTAATATAGGTGCATTAAAATTGCTGGGGCTCTAAGCACGCTAATCTCTTAGTTCTTTATGAGGTTTGTGCTTGTTTTTTCTTGTATGTCACCAAGTGGGTCACGACTCAAATTTAGCCAGCGCTGTTATTAATGCTGGAACAAGTCTTCAGCGGGCTATTTTTAGCAGCCAGGGCTGTTGTTGAGAGCTTGCGCTTGCTAAAAATGCCTTGGAATGATTTCACAAGCGATACTGTCTGTGGTGGAATTTGCGCACCAGCTGTCTGTCTTCAGGCCAGTTGATTGTGTTGACACGTATTCCCTGTGATTTGTCATCTCTGCCTCCCGCTCTGCGATGGCTGTGACAGGCGTGCTATCGGTGTCTGGTGGCAGGGAGTGAAGGAGGGGTAAGTGACAGCAGCAGCTTCATTACTGACAGCTCGGGAAGCGCTGAGATGGCGGGGAGGGCTTCGGCCTTGGCGATGCTTGATTTCTCCTTTGCCACCCCGTGTCGTGCAGCCCACCTCGCTGCTGCCATCCTCCCTGCGAGCTGGGTGCTCCACAGCTGAGGCCTTCCCTCGGGTCTGCTCAGCAGGGCTTTAAACAGCTCCCCGATTGAAGCGGGTTCCCCTGCTGCTGAGCTTTGTCTTGTTGCTGGGGGTGGCCTGCTCTCCTAAGATAATAGGATAGATAAAATGTAAGGTAAATTTTCAGAGGGAGAATGCCCCACGGAACAAGGCTCGGTGTGGGATCTCTACAAACTGGGATTGTGGGTTTGACTTGTCTGCTGATTTCATGTGTACTTTGACTGTGCATGATTCAGTTCTCCCATCGGAAGTTACAGGGTAAAGGAAAGATACGAGGTTTATAAATTAAGCGATTAAATTATTAAAATTTATTACCTAATGTATATCCGGGGTAGCTTTTAACCTCCAATATAAAATAAAATTAAAAAGACTTGCTAATACTGGCAAGTGCCCTTGCTCCTGTAAACACAATACATAGAGATGTGAAACTGCACCTGTGACTATTTTTCTTAGAGAAATTACTAGTTCAGTTAGTGAGATAAAAGGGTGTTAACTCTTACCCAGGGATTTCAATGTGTTGTAAGTGCTGAAAATACAGAATCTTGACATATCTTTGTGTTTTGTGACTGAGAGGTGAATCAAAGCTGCTGTGAGTAAATGATTATGAATTCATTTCAGGACTTTGTTTTATAATAAATCCACTGATGAATGCAAACAGTACTAAACTTTCAATTCACACACCTTCAAAGCAACCCTTTGCTCTTGTCTCTTGAATCTGAAATACTCCACTAATTTTTTAACATTATACAGATATGGATTTCCAGTAAATGTAAAACTGTGCTAGGAAGGCAAACAGGAAGCTAGTGATGCTTTATAATGCTGTAGGATTTTTGCCTCCAGAGACTTTGATGCAAATCTTGGCCCAAGCCTGTAGAGGAAATGAGTTTGGTTTTGAACTACTTCTTAGTGGATTTTAGTCCGCGTTATAAATGATGTGTGGCTCATCTGGCAGTCAGAATCCTTCCCTGAGTAAAGGCTAAATTAGAGAATGTGTTTTAATAAGGCTTAATGGGGAAATGTGTCTGGATGAAGCTCTGAACAATTTTGCTTCACTTGTTTTTATAAGCACTAAATTTGCAGAAATTATTATTAAAAAGGGGGGAACGCAAACTGTTAGTGGTGGTATATTTATAATTTGCTGTGGAAGAAATCAGTCTCCCATTACGAGCCTGTAACCGTGTTTGTGCCCTCTTGTTTGATATATACAGTATTGTATTTCTGTCCTTCAGCTCCGGAGTTGTGCCACCTGAGAGAGACTCTGTTCTACCACAAAGGCATCTTTCTCTTTCTTTGTCAGTCTGAGCCCGGCACGGGGTTGTCTGTCCTGAAAGTGAAAGGACTGCACCAGCAGCAATAAGCAATGCTTGAAAATCCCATGCACATGGCTCCTAAATAATTCATCTGGCAGGCACCTTGGGCTTCTGCCTGCTCTTTGAAACGAGTGCCTTACCTGAGAGCCTGCTTGGGGCTTTCTGGTTCTCAGTCCTTGGAAGTGATTTCAGAGGAGGGCGTTTGAATTGTGTCGAAAATAATTCATGCCAGAAAGAGCTTTCGGGATAAGGAAAGTTTAAGCTGGGGGGCACTGATGCTTGGAGAGGTGATGTGAAGGGTGCTCAGCCCCAGTTCCTGCATGGGGATCTGTTTCTGGCTGCTCAGCAGCTGATTTCTGTGTGGGCAAACTTGCTTGAGAGCCCAGATCTCTTTTCCTTAGAGTGCACGAAGACTGGAGGGGGGGATGTGTGTGTCAAACTCCCTCACCCTCAAAGGAATGACATTCTCAGCTCAGAAAAATTTTGAAAATGAATTTTGAAAATGTTTGAAAAATGAACTTTATTTCCTTTACTATTCCGTTTCCAATATCTACATTCTCTTCTTCTCAGTACTTCCCTTCTACTGACTTACCTGTTTTTTACCTTGGCTAAAGGCTGGGATTAACTCTGTGTGTGTGACTGTACATGCAGCCTCAAATTATACACTTCAATATTATGGAAAGGTCCAGAATGAAATATTCTGGGGATCAAACAGCAAGGAGAGGGAAGGTATGTTGCACTGACTGGCTTGTTAAAAATTCTGTGATACAACCATTCTGCTGCAGGGAGGTGAGCACAGGGCTATTTGCAAGACTCCCCAGTTCTTGTCACTTTGTAAATTAACCCTGTGGTATGAATCCAGATGCGTGGTGCTGGGCAGTGAAGAAGAAAAGCAGATTTTGAAAGGTGCTCATTGGCAACTTCAAGTTGCAGTTTTGTGCCTGGTTCACTCGTGCTCTGCACGGGGGTCAGAGTGCTGTGAAGGTGATGAGAAGTTCAGTCGTGTTTAATTTGTAACCTGTAAATATCACTAGTTTGTGACCTGGTCACTTGCGCCTGATGCCTTTAATCTTTGCAAGTCTTGGTGGCTCAAAGGTTCACTGCAGGTGTGTGTTGGAGATCTTTAGGAACTGACCTACCCAGATTTTTCCTTGTAGCTCTTGGACAGAGCAAATTTCAGTCTTGCGTTTCTTGAGCTTGGATACGTACTGGTTCATTTATTTAACAGATCATTTATACTCTGGGTTTATCTGTTGGGGTGGTGTCTGTGATCAAAAAAAGGAAAATGTAGTGGTACATGTGTACTGATTAATCAAGTAATTGCAAGGCAATCAGGTGTTGTAAAGCGAGGGCATATGCTGCTTGTAGAACAGTGTTTGCTCTTTAGTTATTGCTATGAATCTCTGAGCTGGTGCTATTAGTTAATCCTTTTAATCTGTTATAAAGAGATTCAGACATGGAGTTCTGTTTATTGTTCTCTTACCCTCCCCCATTAACATCTTTACATTCACTAAAATCCTGAGTCACCATGGCATATTCAGAGCATCAGGATTTTCTGGTTCCTTGTGGTACAAGTAACTTAGAAAAAGGTACCAGTGATAGGAGTTTCGTGTTCAGATTTCTAGCCACTTAATGCAACCTCTGACTGATAAGAGTGACTGGAAGGAAAGTATATACATTTTTACTGCAGTGTCCTTAAATATCCTTAACGCTTGAGTAAAGGCCTATAAGTTTATTTAAAGAATATTGAGAGCATTTGGTTTTGGTGACCTTTTTTTCAGTCAAACACTGGTGGAACTTCATCATCACTTCTGAATGAGATGATTTGACCTTTATCAAGAATTTAAAACCTCTGGACCCAGAAGAAGAATTCAAAAGACCTACTTCTTTCTGAGTGATTATAAGCATATAGACAGATCTAGCAGTGCCATTTCTTTTTTAATTGGAGTAATGTGCTCTACACAAATACGTGCAGAATCTGAGCACTATTAAAGGAGGCTTTTTCAAGTGAAAGAAAAATCCTGGGCTGATTCTTGTTGAAAGTAGTGGCAGTAAATGCAAGTTTTTACAATATTCCAGTTTTGGGGTTTTATTTTCTTCACGGTTAAAATGCTTCCCTATGGAAGTTAGATGGGGGCAACCAGCGTGGTTATTTACATAAATAACTTAAAACTTGCATCAGAAGAAAAGATAGTGAATGAGACACCCATTACTGTGCTGGATCAATCTTTGCAGGCAAAGATCCACTTTCCTCACTGAAGAAGTTATGAGTGTCTTAAAACAATGAAATGCTGTTTCCTTGCTGTTTTGTAGGCCCAAACACAAGGCAAAAACAGCTACTTCTGCAAAAGTGTTCTTTGGGGGGAGAATGAAATCCACACTTTTGAGTGAGTAAATTCAGCTGGAGTAGATTATTTCCTCTTCCTTTGGTGCACAACAGTACTTTGCTTGCTTGCTTAAGTCTGTAACCCATAATAAACCCTTAATTTTTGTGTGGTTAGCTTGAATTTACAGTTCTCCTTTTCTATTTTTTT
>VYZQ01070525.1:0-15420 GCA_013400655.1 Mystacornis crossleyi
TTCCCTGAAAAATCCATCATTCCTTGCCTACATTCCCATGACACCCACAGCACAGTGGCAGCCAGATGGTTAAGAAACATGGGAGTCTCTTGGGTGAGATTCACTGCTAGAATTGGGTCCTCCACTGTCAGCAGGCCAAATCCTGGGAAAGAGGAGGTGTGATTTACTGGGATTCTGACAGAACTGGCAGCAGTCTGATGAGGTTTGGTACTGGCAGTACTCAGTGCAGATGCTGGGCTTGCCTCTCTCTTACCTTGGTTTGCCTCGAGGCTGATATCCCAAGAGGAATTTACCAGGGAGATCTTTACAGGCACTGATAAAGTATGGAATAAACGTTGGCTTCTCTTTCTTGGTCTTTATCAGCAGCTCTTCCAGCTTCTAATTAGAGGGAGAAAGAAGATAAATGCTCCAGGGGAGCCCACATTTTCAGCAACACACAGAGCCTATAGATAACCCTCCTAGGAAGCTACCACATCCTGGGACAGCCTTACCTTCTTGTCTCCACCATTGCAGTCCTGGTAGTATTTGTGATTCAACAGGTCTCTGGCAAAAGAAGCCATTGGCTGGACATAACGAGCAACAATTTCATCCAGGTCTTCAAACTCCTTTGAATAAACACATTTAAAGAGGTATTTAGGGTGTATTAAGTCATGCACTCTGCACAGCAAGGCTTGAGGGAAAATCCAGAGACAAGTATTGTCTAAGGATCCAGAGAACGTATTGGAAATCACTCTCCAAGAGCGTGAAAGCAGCTGCAAGGACAGAAAAGCTGTGTCAACCTGTCAGAGAGGTCCTTCCTCTTCCCAGGCAGGGCTTTACCTCTGTGTTAATCCAGAGCATGGAGCCCAGGCTGAAGGCATTCTCCTTGCCCTCTTCCCGCACGTCCACGTGCTGGTAAATGCCATCGTTGACCTTCCAGGTGACAGTCAGATGGTTCTCCCCTTTGCTGCTGGGCCGAATAATCACATCCCCTTGGTCCATGGTCTCCATCATCTTCTCTGCTTGCTTGAAGCTGATGTTGTGGAATGATGGGTGAGCAATCACCCTCTTGATGTACGCTGGGGAACAAAGGGAGCGTTCAGCCTTGCAAGAGGAACTGCTTTAATGCAACTGCATCCAGTTGTGCTGACTGTCCTGAAGCAGCCTGGGAAGGCTGGAATTACAAGGGAGAGAGAAATTAAGAGACTCACTTGTCCTCTGCTGCTTTCTTTTCATGTCTTCCTCCTGTTTGTGATCCGCTGCCTCAGAGTCGAAGTCGTAGTAGGTGTCCTTGGGCAGTTTCCACTCGTTGTTCTTGTCCATCAGGTCCGAGGTCCTGCAGGTCAGGTCTGCACTGAATTTCTCAATGTCAATCTTCATGATCCGGCAGTGGACGGTCATTCCCACCTGCAGGGGAGGTGCAGGCCAAGGTGAGCAGCAGGTTTGGCAGATACACCAGAATCCCTCTGCTACGGAACAATCCGTGTGGGATCCCGCTGACACCCAGGAGGGACAAATCCCCTCATCTACTTCACACTGATACAACCTTTAAAAGTGATCTTTCTACACGAACTGAAAGTCAACTGATCCCAAAAATGACCAGAATCAAAGGAGATTAAAGGGAAAATGGGCAGCTGTCCAGAACATCTACCACCCATTACCCACACCACACAGAAAACTGCACGTCTGGAGGGCGAGGACAATCACTTTTCCTATTTCAAATATCTTTCACAATGGGAGCAGCAAAACTGGACTTCAAGATGTGCAAGAAGGCAGTTAAGTCTGTTCAGAAGCAGGCACCCAAAGGACTGCTCTAATAAAATGCGAGGCAGAAAACCCCCCCACAAAATCTGGGATGTCATAGTTCACTTAACCATGAAGAAGTTAATTAATAACTCTTCAAAGAAATGCTGAGACCTCTGCCCTTACAGGATTATCCATCACCTGCATGGGCTGTTGGGAACCCCAAAAGACAGCAAAGATGTTAAACCACTATTTTATTATGTGATAAAAAGTGTCACTCCATTTCTTTCAGAACCCCAATCCCTGTCCTGAGCAGGACCAGTAACTCTGATGACCTCGACAAATTAATGGACAGGGAAGAAAGAGCTGTAAGAGGGAAGATGACCCTTGCCTGGCCAAAAGCAGTTCTGTGAACTCTTTAGAATGGCAGAAACAAAGGGCAGCTCTGCATGAGAATGCCTTCTGGTCTCCTAAACCCAGACTCCAGCCAGACGACAATAAATCCTCCTGCAGCACAACGTGTTAACTGATTAACAGGGTCCCACCAGCTGCCAAGGGAGATTTGCACCGTGGGACAAGGACACTAACCAGAACCTCAACTTCCTGCTGATTTAAAGTCCTCACATGAAAATAAGGTCAGAAAAGTCATTTAAACAGTGTTTTTAACCAAACTCTGAGTCTTCGGTATTGGCTCCAGGTTCTTCCAGCTCACACTGGGGGTGTGAAAATCCACTGCTTTCATACCTTCACCCTTTCTTCTGGCCTCTTGACCACCTTGTCACTAAGAAATTTTGTTGGGATGAAGCCAGCAACACCATTATCCAGACGTGTCTTCACTCCAATGGCCTGACCCGGGCAGGAACCGCTGTCAAAATGGTTCCAAACCTTGAGCGAGGCAAAAGAAAATAAATCATTCAGCATGGAAACAAAATAGCCCCAGCAGTTCATACTCAAAACAAGTCCAAACGCTGCGTCAGCAAAGTGGTGCAGCCAGTAGAGACTTGTGGAAGGGCAGGGGACAGAAGACTGCAACAAATGCTACCCAGTAATGCAATCTTCCTCCTCCAGTTCTGCTCAGCTTATGGGACATTGCGACCAGGAAGGTCAGAACATTTTTAGACCCTGAACACCAGCCTGCAGCCAGGGCTGGTCTCTAATGAACACTATAGGGGTTTAAAGTCACGGATTACCCAGGCTGGAATTCAGCGTTTAGAAGGGACCTAAAGTACAGCTGCATTAAGCAGCAGGTGGTCCAGATAAGTTCTTAAAATTGAGATGGTGACAGAGCCTTCTGTTCTCAGTGTCACGGGCAATTTCTCTGCATAGACCACAATCCCAGACCACAAACAAGAAAGGTTTATGTATCTGCAAAGAACTGGTCAGCTTAACCCCAGGTCCATTTCACTCTAAAATCCATAATGTAGCCATAAAAGATCTGTCAAATCTATACTGAAGCAATTAATCAGATTTTATTTGATTTTATTGACAGCCAAAAGCCACATCAGGATGGCATCCTGGGGCACTGCGGACACCATCTTGGCTCCAATACCTTGTCTCCCAAAAACCCTACACAACGCTCCAGCCTGCTGATAGGAGGCTCTTGACAAAGGGAGGCCCTGTCAGGAGAAGCAGCCCCACCTCACTGAGCTCTGGGAAGTTGTCCTGCTGGCAGAAGGGGCACTGCCAAAGGCCAGTTTCGTCGTTCCGTATCGCCTGGTCGTAGCTCTCTCCCTGTGGGCGCCTGTGGGCGATCCCAGTCACGTTGCAGATGATCATTTTACCTGTGGGGTGATGGGAGAGGGGAAGGAAACAATGAAAAACTGCAGAGCTGGGCAGTTCCCTCCATCTAAGGTTGTTACTCATGCGTGAAGGTGTTAGGAGGCCACCCAGGTAACTTGAAAAGCTGCTTCACACTCCACTGCAGCACTGTCCCAGCATCACGCTCACCAAAGATCCCTTTGCCCCACCTTCACACATCCTGTGTCAACTCAGGAGGACAGAAAGCAGGGATGTGAACAGGGAGGTACCTATGTAAAATGTCTCTGGAGTTTCTTTGGTCAGCATATTGAAGACCTCCTCTGTGTTGGGAGAACGGTACGGGGTTCTCAGGTCCTTGTATCTGCAGCTTAGCTCAGCTCGAATGTCATACAAAGTGATGTGCTTGTCACCGTAGCCCTGGTGGGATTCAGAGGTTATACAGGCATGAGCAGCAGGAAGAAGGTCAGTGGGGAACCCAGTGTAATCATGGAAGAACTCAAGGAAGTTATCAAACAGCAAATTTTAAAAAGCAGCATGCAGCCAGGTACCAATAAATGGCGAAACTCAGTCACAGGATGTTGAGGAGGTCGAAAGGACCAATATATTTAGAAAAAATTCCAGGGAGAAGAGCTTAAATGGTCAAATTACTGTCTCTTGCCCCAAGTGCACTTTCTGCAAGCATTTACTACATGCCACTGTCAGACACTGACTGCTCATCACAGCTGTTTATACATTTTATGACAGCACAGCTAATGCCCAGCTCCTAAAAAGGATAAAGCTATAAAACATGAGAATCCCAGCTGGGCAGCCGAGCTTCCCCTGTGTTTCTCAGCACCAGGAACCCCCAATGCACCTGTCTTTCCAGTTCTTCAGCAAAGGCATCGAGATCCAGGTCTTTCAGGCGCTCGGGGTTTTCCAGGATCTCCTCCAGAGCTCCTGCAGGATTTGCGTCCTCAGCTGACTCATCGTATTCCAGGGCATCCACTGCCATTTTCCTTGCCCACTCATAGGTTTCAGGATGGACCCTAGAGCCATCTAGGACTTCAATGTAGGAATCAGTGCTGAAACAAAACCAACGTTGAGATCAGGGCTCTGAGGGTTCCAGCTGTTCCTGCAGCTCAGTGATCAAAACGTTGAGCACCACCACTGCCCTCCACGGAACAAAGTACTCCAAAAAAGGACACCATGAATTATTCATCGCTAAACCAACAGGAGCCAAGGCAAGACCTGGCAAACTCCAGTCTGCAGCTCTGAAGATACAGCCAGGCATTTCTGGATGCTGGGTGGATTTGATCTACAGCTGCTCTATGAGCACACAGCTCTCTGCAGTTTCTCTCCTCATTCAAATTCAGTGTTGCCATCGAGTTGTTTGGATAGGCTACACTTTGCCCCCGGCATCTCTGGGATTTGTATCCTGCAAGAATCAAGGGATCTAGCAGGGTTGGATCACTCAGTGCAGGGATTCAGTCAGGTGTTCTCAGATTGCTTTTCAAAGGTGAAAAACCCTGGAGAAAGCACCTTTCCAGTAAGTGACCCTTTATGCAAAGCAGTCAGAAGCTCAGAAACAAGGTTACAGCTGTCCTCAAAACACCTCTCATGCAGTTACCAGTAACTTAATGCTCTAAAAACTTTCCAGTACTGCTACTGGTTTAAGAGGAAGCCAAACTGCTGAGTTATTTCTCAAATTTGAAACTCCAGAAAAATCAAATACTCTCAGAAGGACCAAGGAGAAACTAAGCTGAAGTGCCCGTGGGTTACTGACAACTGCATGACAACTATTTTAGGGAACAACTGGTTTTAATTTAGTTCTTCTTGATCACAAAGGGTCTTTCACCCCAGAGTAAGCCATATAATTCATGTTCTGCAGCTCACACTGCTGCTGTGCAAGTTTAGCTGCCCTTAAGTATCAGATTAATAACCAGCAATGCCTGAACTTGGCCAAAAGTCAGAGGGATCACACAGAAACTTCAGGAGCACAAACTCAGGGAAAGTCACTGCTTTATCCTGTCACTCACACCAACTCTGCACCCCACAGGACACCAAATACAACCCAATACCCACCTATCACCCAGTGATGCTGTGTCAATTTTGATGAAGCCAGCACAGTTGATAAACACTTTGGGTCCCATGTGACACATCGTAACCAGCTGGGTCCTGTTCTCCAGACGGGTGTTGTTTTGTTTTAAGATCTGCAGAGAGAGGCAAGAATATAAACCCTGCTACTCAAACACTAGATTGCCCACAGAGGTTGTGGACTTCTATCCCTGGACATGTTCAAAGCCAGGCTGGATGGGGCTCTGAGTAACCTGGTTGGGTGGAAGGTGTCTGAGCCCATGGCCAGGGGTTGGAATTAGATGATCTTTAAGGTCCCTTCCAACCCAAACCATTGTGATTCTCTGGGAAAAAAGCTGAGGATTCGCACTGCACACTGCAGCGTTTAAAGCATCTGACACACGCCCATCACAACTCTTAAGTTGTTGCTCCCTGCCAGTGTCTCAACATTGTGTGAAAGATGATGATTCCGCATCACCACGGCTCCAAATCTCAGGAAAAGCGTTGGCTTTTTGCCTGGTGTTTTCTACACTGTGGAGGTGTCCTGACGCTCTGACAGCACATCCGTTCCTGCGGGTTTGGGAGCTGGCTGGGACTGATGGATCTGCCGAGCCCTTTGGGTCTATCAAGGACACGAGTCCACGTGTAGCTTCGGGGCGAGGCACAGTGAGGCATCAACGGAGCTGTCAGCTGCACCCGGCACACGGGACCCTGACTCACCTCACAGAGTGCTGGTGATGTGCTGTTTTTGCAGGCAAGGCCAGAAGCCTCCTTACCTTCAGCAGGTGAGTGCCTTTGCGTGGTCCCAGGCCACACACGTACTGCAGCAAAGCCTGGCTGTGGGGGTGAGCCACGGCCCTGTTCACGTCCACCCCCACCTCGTTCACACGGTTGATGAATTCGCAGTAGAGAGCGTTCAGCAGCTCCTCCTTCACCACGTGCTCCTGGCAGAGAGAAGAGGTGTTAGCCCTGGAAAAGATGGATCTGCGCAACCCTGTGCCATGAGCCAAACACAACACACTGGCTCCCAGGAGCTGTGTTGCACCTCAGAGTTACCCCTGAGAACAGCCTAAAGGCCGATAAGGAAGAAGCAAAAAAAAAAAACAAACAAAAAAAACCCCCGAAAGAAAGGTGCTGTGTAGCCTCAATATGGCACAGAACAGGCAGAACTTGCACAAGTTCAACTTGGAAACCTCTTTGAAAGCAAACCCTCACAGGCCGCTTTCTCTTGCGGCGAGGGATCCTCCATGCCCAAGGAAAATTTACCTGCAGAGGGTGGAGTTTCAGGCAGAGAATATCCTCATCAGAGCTGCAGACCTGGGCAAACTCAATGAGGGGGTCCTGGATGCGGCGAGCGAGGGACACGGCCTGACGCAGCAGAGGCGGGTAATCCCGGAATTCATTCTGTAACAGGACACAGAATCAGGGAAATCCCTCGTGGTGTTTGCACGCTTTGTACCACAAGCAGCAAAGCCACATCGCACAGGGACTGCAGCAGGGAAGCACTTGGTGCTCAGGGCAAAGAAAGCTGAGGTCAAAGGCTCCCAGGAGCTCTTATGCAATTAGCAATGGAACAATCTCATTTATTTCTGACTACATCAATATCCACTTTGTGCATCTGCTGGTGCTGATCTCTTCAGGGAAGCCTAAGATGTTTTGCCTTGATCCAAGGATCAGTACGTGACTGTCCAGATGGATCACGTGAGACAGAGGATGATGCAAGGCCAGCACAACAAATGGGGGATGACACAGCACGAATGAGCAACAGACTAAGGGAGAGCTGGAGTAGCAGAAGGTTCACCTCAGACTTCTTGCTGTTCATGTAGAGGATGGCCAATTCATTGTCCACCAGCTCCACTCCGATCGAGGACAGCTGCTGCCCTTGGTCCAGCTCATGAACAATTCTCTTTACATCCTCCATCAGCATCTGGGCATCCCTGGGGAGAGACAGCCAAGAGGATTGAGGGGAGAGCACACAGCTGGGTCCTGGAAACAGTGAAATATAGACAGGCACAAGGAAAGGATTGCAAAGAGACTGGGAAGTGGAAGGAACACAAAGACTGACCTGTTCTCGCCTGCAATTGTCACCACGTGAGGCTTCTTGTTCAGGAGGAATTTTTTTAAGGTTTCAATATCCTGGGCCTGGAAAGGAAAGTAGAGAATCAGAGAAGAAATGCTAGAGGGTTTCTGTCCTGAGCTACCTACATGCATTTCAGTGACAGCTGCACCAAGGCTCACCTTCTTTTCCCTCTCTTCCTCACGCCAGGCATTCCTTCTCTTTGTGAAATGTGGCAGTCGGAGGAAATCTGTCACCTCACCCTCTCCATTAACGAGGGCACAAAACACGGGGTGGTCCCTGCCAAACAGAGATCACTCAGACACGGAGGACTGCTAAAGTTGGATGTGCATCCAGACACCGTTCCCCCGCTCCTACCTGGCTGATGAAAACGCAATGCCCAGCACCCGGATCCCTTTCCCTTGGTTTTCATCCATGAAATCATCATCTTCCTCCACTTGCTGATCTGGCCTGTAGGCAGCAACCTTTAGCCAGTTGTACAGTTTGCGGCTGCAAGCCTGGGAGGGCAAAGAAAGGACAAAGAGGAGTGAGAAAACCCACTGCAGGGGCCTTGGCACAGCCCTTCTCTGGAGGAAAAGTGGAACCAGACTCAACCCCTGCCTCCTCCCCCAGAACCCGTGTATGACCTGTCAGCAGCTCTCCCCAGAACGCTGCAGGGCTGCCAGCGTTTGCAAGCCCAGCTCTGCTTCAAACCTCTGCCCCATCTCACCTTGAGGACGTATTCCTTGGCTTCCACTAACAGCTTGTTCTTTAACTCTTTGGCCATCTGCACGTAGAGGAACTGGTTGAGGGAGCGCTCGATGGCCATGGTGCGCTGCCGATTCCACTCCTGCACCTGGTGGCTGAACTCATCCCGGTAATAGAACTGCTTGATTTCCTCAAAGTACGTCTGGTCGCTGCCATAGCTGCAGGAAAGGAGAAGAGGAGATACAGAAAGGCTCCAGACACCTGCGTGGACACCATCACTGGCAGGTTCCTGCACAGGGATGCAATAGCAGCGCCTCAGGTTCAGGTAGCTGCTTGGAAAAATTAGGGAAGAGCCAACCCTCCCTCCAAATGCTGCTTTAGCTGCCGAAGTGATGCTGTAGAAAGATCAGAGCCACTCCAGCACACCCATATTGCCCAGCGTGGTCACTCAGATGTGCAGGGAAGGAACCAAGTTGGTTGGGAAACAAGCACCATGTTCCTCAAAAATCCCAAAGGCTTCAGAGCTTGCCTTCAAGTAAGACAGACATCTGCTAAAGTTTTCACCAAGATAATAAAAAAAAAGCAAGATCTTGAGAGGCTGCTTGACTTTGAGGTGCAAGAAACTATCAGGCCATGACTTTCAGGAGTAGTCTGGGTTATAGAGGAGCTCTGAGAGCACAGCAGCACTGCATGAATGAGCTCTGCCACATCAGGGATGGCACAGCCAGCGGGAACTCACCCCTCCACTCCTTTCATGTCAATGCTGATATCTATGGTGAGCAGCGCCTCGTCCTCTGCCAGGCTCATTTTCAGGAACTGGTCATCTCTCAGCTCCTTCACAGGCTTGTTCTTCATGTATTTAAAGGAATAGGCATAGTGGGCTTCATCAATATCCTGGGCAAGAGGAGAGACAGTCAGCATGCACACAGGGCGTTCATGAAGAAAGAGCCTTCTGTATGCCACAGCAGACAATGGTTTTTATTCAATACCCCCTCAGCTCTATGCCTGCCAGTCTGCATTTCCTTCCCCAGCAGGACACGGTGGAATTGCTTCCCAGTCCCAGAGAAACAGAGACTGTTCCAATAACTGAAGGCAACCTCTCATCTGGTAGAATGCTGAGACTGAAAATGCAGCACGCTGCTGAGCTGGGCTCTACGACCCAGCTCAGTGCTGCTCTGAGATTTATTCAGAGTTGCCACTGCCGTGGGAGAACAAGCATTTGTGTGCTATTTAGATCCTTCCCTGAATTGAGCCACAGAGGCAGAGCTCCCTTCCTTACCTTCTTCCCCTTTTTAGTTGGTGAAATGTTGATTTTAGCTCGTTCTTGGAAAGTCTGTCTCAGGACCTGTCTGACCAAGGGCTCCCTGGCGATCTGCAAAGCCACCATGTACCGAGCTCCTTCCAGCACAGCTTCTGGGCTTGGGAATTGACTACAGGCAAAAAGGCAATGTGAAGGCTTAGAAGAATGTCCCCAGACTCCCCCACTTGTGTTACATCCACAGTAACCCCACAAAGACCCCCCAACACTGACCTACACACGTAATCCTTGGCCAGCTCCAGAGGCTCCGCAGGGAACTGCTCTGTCTCGTGACGCTGGTAACTGTCTCGGAGATTCTCTCCAAACTGCTCAGGTGTCAGACCAAATTTCTTAGCCAGGCCATCTGGTAACAGAAAAAACCCCCAAAACAATGAGGACAAGGGGTGTTGTAGCTAATAGTGAGCAAAACTACCAGCTTTCCTTCCACAGGTTAAGTCACAGCACCCAGCAGAGCACGTGGGTCAGGCCACCGCACGCTCAGCAGGACAGAGCAGAGCCTTACCCAGCCCAGCTGCCTGGCAGATGGTGTACATATCCCTCCGGGAAGCCTGCTTCAGCTCAGGCCCCTTCTGCTCGTCATCCTCGGCATCCTCCCCTTCGCCTGTAGGAAGGGTGCATTAGAGAGGCATCCAGACAGCTGGAGCACATCAGAAGCACAGTAAAGGGATTAAACACAACCTACACTGTGCAACAGAGGCCCTAAATCCCACAGAGGCATCTCGAAGGTCACAGTGGCCTTAAAATTATTCAGGGTTGGAAAAAGACCTTGGAAACATCTTCAGTTTCACTACCTTCAGTTTTAATAGGAGTATTTCTGGGTTGCACATTGGAACATACACAAAGTTTGCTGACACAAGGGGTGGCATTCATACTCCTTTGGAAAGCCCCTTGTGTGGCAAACCTTAAACATTTTCAGAGGTGCCTGAAAGACCTGGGACTAACCTGAGACAGAAATGACCAGCAGAGATGCTCTGTGCAAACACATGGGCTTGTCACCAAGCTTTTGTCCTGTTCTTTCGAACCAAGATTTTCAAGCAGCCCACAAGGAGAAAACTATCAAACGTGGGGAGACAAACCTTCCTCCTCTTCACCGTCCTCCCGGATACGCTTTTGCTTTTTCCGAGCAGCCTTGGCAGCATTCTGCATCTTGGGGATGTCTCTCCCGTAGTACAGCAGGAAGTGATTGTACACGTCCTTCAGCTCATCCATGGACTGCACATCCTTCAGCCTACAAAAAACCAGCACGTTACACCCTGCCTGCAGCTGGGTCACGCTCAGAGCACTCAAGGAACCTGTTCTGAGTCAGGCTAGGCAGAAGAGGAGCCCTTGGACTCATCTTCCAAAAGAACTTTAAATATTTCTCATTGGCTTTGCAGGTGCTCTGCAGCGGCCAGAGAGCCTGTGCTGTTTGGGCAAGTCAATGCACGTTTTTAAGGCATTTTGGAATGAATATAAAAGTCATGGCACTCCACCTCTCCATGTCAGTAGTATCCAGGGCCCTTATTCCATCAGCCAAGGGCTTGTCTGGGTCAGCAGAGATTTGCTCATACTGGTAGGCCTGCATCTTCTCAAACAGTCTGGTCAGGTTCTGCTTGCGGATCTTCAGCTGGGTCCACTGACATGAGGACAAAAAAACTCCAGTAAAACACCCCACTGCAGTGTGTTACCCATCTCCTCCCTTCCCGAACAGGGACTTTGGGATATTTTCCAGGATTTTGGGATATTTGTCAAATAATCATTAAAATCTTCACCCACAGCCAAAGCCAAATGCGACATCAGCAGGTCTCATCTCAGAAACTGTGCACTTACTGGTGTGATACATACCAGAAATACCACCAAAATACAGAAATGTATTATAATAACAAAAAAACAAAACCAGTCAAGGTTTGGATCTGATAAGAGAGAAGCAACCTGCACTGCTGGCAGGAAATGTCACTACACAAAAGGAACTCAGTGAAGAGGAAGGACTTTTCTGAAATCTGTTTTGTCAGATATCCCTTTACCACTACATGACAGCAAACGTGCAAAAAGACACGGGTAAGAAAACCCAAACATGGCCAAAACGAATGCTGCTGAAACTATCAGGTGGGAAGACAAATGTTGATGGGACAATCAGCAATGAAAATACTCCTCACCTTCTCATCCCACTGCCAGACCCTCCACAGGTCGTTGATGTGCAGCTCTGGCTCCACATACTCCTTCCTGTAGAAGGCGATGAACGGGACCTGGGGCAGAAATGAGACTCATCACCCCTGTGCAGGGACTGGGCTGATCCTGGCAGCCAGGAGCCCAGACAGAGCTTCTGTTCCGTGTGGGAGAACAAGCTAATGGGGCAAACTCTTACTCCACTAAAGAATACACAACACAGGCCAAAAAACTACCGCAACATCAGGCAACACCTCAGAATAGACTGGATGGACTGGGCAAGGCTCAAGAAAAATTCCTGCACCTCATTCAGCCTCAATTTGTCCAGAATCAGGGTAAGACAACGACAGCAGCTCTGTCAAACAGGCCTTAACAACCTGCATTGCCACAGCTCATGTAAGATGAACTGCAGTTCCCAACAATGCATCATTTTCACAGGAGAGGCAACCACGGATCTCAGCCCCTTCTATGTGCCCTAAGTGTTTCCAGCAGCCCTGCTAATCCTGTCAGAATAAGGACACAGACGTTGGTAATGAAGAAAAGGTGCAGATTACCTCAAAATGCTGATTTCTCATGAAATTCAGGGCTTCTTTAATCTTCTGAATGGTGCTGGGCCCCTTGCGGCTGAAGCTGCTGGCTTGACCACGGTCAAGGTAGTCAGAACTCTCCTAAAAAGGAGAAACACACGGTGTTCACTCTGTTCCTGAGCTGACCACCTAAAAGAGCAGCCCCAGGTTAAAAAACTGTGGTTCTTTCAACTTCTCTGTGTTCCTTTTCTGTCCTGTTTCACTGATGCAAAAATGAAGACACACACGTTAAACGACCTGCTCAAAACCAGAACTGAAGGTGGTACTGGGCACCACATTCCCTATCAGGAGACCCCTGGAACAAATCCCAGGCGCAGCCCTTTACCTGCAAGGAGATGGTGGGCGTTGCAAATGCATTCCTGTAAATCCAGTCAGCTTCCTCCTCCAGCTCATCATCTTCAGCACTCTTCACCGGGATGGATCTCAGCTGGGAAGAGACAACAGCATGAGCAGAGGCACGTGCAACACCAGGGCTTGCACTGCCACGTTTCCAAGAGGCCTGGAAATCATTGGTTTGAGCTGCAGGTTACCTCTGGGGACCCCCACCTACAGGGTGGCAAGGATATCACTTCAATCACCTTCTGAGCACACAGGAAACTGCATCAGCTTTACACTAGATAAAGGCAGCTACAATCCTGTCAAAGGCTTGTGGAAAGGCCTGCAACGGTGCAAAGTCTGCCGTGAAAATCACGTGAGGATACCCCCACTTCCTGCCAGACTTCCAAATTTTCCGCAGTTACATGTTCTGTTCCAATCTATCTGTGCCTTGCTACCACTTCTCTTGCTGCAGCCACAGAATAACAGAAGATAAAGCAGCTCCAAAGCCTCTCTGGGTGCTCAGTCTCAGCCACTTCTCTTTCAGAGGTGCTGCTCTAATCACCACTGACATCCATGAAGATGACAAAATGTGTGAACAGGCCACCTACAGCCAGAAGACATCACAGACAGCTTCTGTGGCACAGACTGGATTGGGAAAAAAGGTGCTCTGGAAAACTGGCAGCTTCACACATCCCATTTCAGAGGAGGGTAACAAACCCCTGCACAGAGTTACACTAACATACACTGAAGCGAGATGGATTTTTCAGCAAAAATCTGAATGTAGGGTAAAATTAAGACCAAAAAATGAGACATCAGAGGTATTCCTCACGGCACAAACAGCGCTTTGTACGGAGAGCAGTAAGTCCCATCACTTTGAGCGACGTGGGTTACAGCAGTTACGTGCTGGCTGGCACACAGGTAGGCTAGAAACCTCCCCGAGCCTTCTCTGGCACTGCATCTTGCTATGTCCAGTTCAAGGGATTCCTAACATCATTCAGCACAAAGCCATCCCAGCAGAGCCCAATCCCCGCACTTCAGCAGTGCAACACTGGCACCCAGTGGCCACAGGGAAGCTGCGACTGGAGCTAATCCCAGGCTCACACAGGTACAACAGCTCCCAAATCACTGATACGCCTGAATGCAGTTTTACCCAGTACATCTGATAGGTAAGGTCGTCAAAGAAGGAGAAAGAGATTCCCAAATCCACCCAGCAGCTTGCCAGCCTGCACGTCCCAAGCTTGGGAGCCAAAATGCTTTCTGCCTGCAGAGCTGCAGCCCCTTCCCTCACCTGGAACCTCTCGGGCATGTCTGTCATGCGGATCTCGTTGTCCTGGTCCGTGAGGTGGCTGCTCTCCAGCTCGCTGGGCTCGTACATCTCGAAGATGCTGCGGCGACTGACGCGTTTCTTGGCCGTCTTTTTGGGCCGCACGCGCGTCTCCCCCTCGGTTTCCTCATCCTCGTATTCGTACTCCTCCTCCATCTCCTCGTCGTACTCGTTGTACTTCTCAAACTCATCGTAGTCAAAGTCCACACCAAAGATTTCCTGGGCTTCCTGCAAAGCGCTGGAAGGCAAAAACCCCCTGTTGTTCAGCCCCACAGTGCAGTTCACAGAACATCTTTACGGCCACGCAGAGGAGGACTGGGATGCCCAAGTCTAAGCTTTAGTTTCCCACCCAGGCTAAAAAAATCACGGACAGGTACAAACTCTGAGCTTTACTGTAAATATTTCTCTTAAGGGCCTGGTTTTCCCTTTAAAAAACATCAGGGGAAAAAGGAAGGAGTCACACATTTCAGAAATCACACGCTAAAAGCTCTAGGTCTAAATTTACCAGGTTTCTTCTGGGAAAAAGACCAGCAGTGTCCAACCACAAGCTGAATCACTCTGCAGTTTCAAGAACCAAGTGAGCCGAGCAGTATTTTCAAGGCTGCAGGCCAGCTTCCAATCAATACTTACGCATCTGTGTATCCTGGAAGCTTCTTCCTCCATTTTGGCTTCTTCAGAGGTTGTCCATCATCGTCCACGATGAAGTCATCAATGTCTGGATGTTGAGAAACAATTCAGTGGTTAGGGAACTCGGATGCAGAACTGGTACCTCTGACAAAGCTCAGCCAGTGTAACTATGAGCCTCCACCACAGACTTAGGCTGCTGCTGGCTGTCTGCCAGCTCCCCACAGCATCTCCTACCCCAATCCCACACAGTCCAGGAGCCTGAACCACAGTAACAAGCTGGAACAAACTTCCAGACACAGGCAAAGCCATGTGGCAACTAGTTGCAGCTCAGCACAGTGAAAATACAGTCAGGAAAGGTCTGGCTTTACTTTTTGGACAGTAAGAAGAATTCTTGAAACATTTTGGGCATGGCAATAGCAGCAATGACAGGCTGATGCTGAAGGGGTAGGGCAGGGATGCACTGTGCTATGAGGTACTAAAGAGTGCCTTGAGTGCCTTCCTCTGATGCATTTTCATTTCTGAGACAGCTTAGGGGAGGTGTTCGAGATCTCAGCACACAAAACGTGCTTCTGCACAAAGTGGTTCAGACAGACAAACCAAATCTGTCACCCAGAAAGGTTTAATCCTAAGGATTGTAGGACTCAGACCAACAAGAGCTTCACCACGACAGGGGCACGTCTTTTGGATAATTCTAGCTCAGAGAAAGCCTGAACTTTTGTTCCTGTGCTTTACCCTTAGGACAAACTTCGGATGTAACTGACCACCCGCACTCACCAGATTCATCTTCTTCCTCCTCCTCTTCCTC
>VYZQ01070570.1:0-20316 GCA_013400655.1 Mystacornis crossleyi
TGAAAAGGGATTTGTTTTAGAATTCCTTTAATTCTGTAGACTTCATTTTTTAATATCTCTTTAACTCAAGTGCCTGAGTTTTCTTCCTTTCCTTGAAGATGATCCCAATTCCCATCCCCCCCCCCAAAAAAAATCTCAGAAGTCGTCTTCAGCAGGTCAGAATTTCGGAAACTTATCTTTTTTTGACAGCTTGATTTTTAAAAGTTTAAATTAACTTGTGAAGACTATAAATTTTCTCATCTTTCTATACTAGAAAGCAGCCCAGAAGAACTGGGCGGGGGGGATGGACTTCTTAGGAGGACATTTTTGGGGGAACAAACTCGGAGCAGCTCCTGGATTGCAGACCAAGCCCTCGGCGGTGTCTCTGGCAGTCGCTTTCCTGCCTCCTGGGCCAGAGGAGGGAGCTCGGCTCTGCGCGGCCGGGCCGGGGCGCCCCCGGGTCGGTGTTCGCGGAGCGGGGCCGCGCCGCTCGGCAGCAGAGGGCAGCAGAGGCGGCGGCGCCGGGACCTGGTCCGGTGCCAGGCTGTTCGCAGTCCGGCTTTCTATCCCCCGCTCCTGCCTCCCTCCTCCTCCGCCTCCCCGCGTCCCGCCCGCCCCCGGCTCCCCGCCGGCCGCCGCTCCGAGCTCCGCCGGGCAGGACGGGCAGCGGGAGCGCACGGAGATGTGAGTCGGGGCTCTGGGGATGGGGACGCGCCGGCACAGCCTTGCGGGGGGCGTTCGTGGGGTTTAGACCCTTCCAAAGAGGAGAAAAGGTCAGCGGGGCTAAGCTGCTGCTCGCTGTGGCTCTGCTAAATCCTTGCTAGCACGCAGAAGGATCCTCCTGGGTGATGTTTGCCTGAGATCGGGGCAGTGAGCTTGTTTCGGAGGAACGGAGGGCAAGAGGGGAGATGTGCAGAATGAGGGGAAAAAAAACGTGAGTGCCAACTTTTGGACGACAGAGACAGAGGCATGGCTGGGTAGAGGGCTGCCCAGGAGACACTAGCAGGATTGCTCCACAGCAAACCGAACTTGAGATCTTCAGATCCTCACCAAGGATCCTAAACCAGCGATAACCCGAAATGACCTGCTGGCCCAGGGCCAAGGGGGACCAAACTTCTCCTGGTTCTATAAGAACCAGCCCTACAACGTCTGGGAATGTGCAGACCTTACTCAGGGAATTCACCTATGCCCCTTCACACTGCTTCCTGGGTTGATTAATTTCTCTGGCCAGGTCAGGATGGCTTGCTGGAACCTTGTTAGCGCTGGTGTCTTCATTTCAGCTGCCCTTCTTGTTCCTGAATGATCCGAGCCAGGAGTTGGTCCTGCAACTAGGCCTCCTGTGTCTGCATTCCATTAGACAGTGCACAAGTCCATAGTGAAGTCTCCCCTGATTTTGAATGACCTAATTTTGTGCAATGTCATCGTTTGTTTGTCATGTTCACAGGCATGTTCCTTGTCTCCTGTGGGCCTTCCTCTTTGTTGGGGTGATCGGTTCCAGTCCAGTCCCAAGAAAGTCTTCCCTTTTTGGGGAGATCAGATCCCCCAGTTACCCCAAGCCATATCCTAACAATAACATCAGCAGCTGGGATATCCAGGTCCCAAAAGGCTATGCGGTGAAGCTGACCTTCCAGTACTTTGACCTGGAGCCGTCTGAGTCCTGCTTCTATGACTATGTTAAGGTACATGCATAGATATGTGGCCAAGGGGTGTCTGGAGGTGGGAATCCAGTGGCCACCACGTGCAATGGCTCTTCATTCACCAGGGCTCCTCTGATGTTTCCCATGAAGGAAACGAAAGGAGTTAAAGATAGAAATGGGAGGAGCAAGCACTGACAACTCATGGTTGGGTAATACCAATGCTTGGAGCTTATGAGGCTACACTGATTTCACTTTAACTTTGACAGATCAAAGCAGACAAGAAGGACTTGGGCCGATATTGTGGCCGGCTTGGGTCAACCACAGGCAATCACCCGGGAAGAAAGGAGTTTGTATCTAAGGGGAATAAGATGCATCTAGCATTTCACTCTGATTTCTCCAATGAAGACAATGGCACAGTGATTCCCTACAGGGGCTTCCTGGCTTATTACAAAGCTGTGGGTGAGTAGGAAATACCCTCAGCATGCAGAAGGAAAAGCCTGTGTGGCTCCAAACAATTTTCCTCCTTGCCAGGCAGATGAAGAGAAGCTTTAGGCAAGGATGTGGATCTCTAAGCACTCTCAGTGTAGAGCAGGGAGGTTTAACACTTTCCTCCCCTTGCCCCTTCACTTCCTGTGTCTTCAGATCTGGATGAGTGTGACCCTAACAATGCTGCCGAGAACGATGAAAGGCCTCAGTGCCAGCACTTCTGTCACAACTTTGTGGGTGGCTACTTCTGTTCTTGCCGGATTGGCTACCAGCTTCAGAGTGACCACCACTCCTGCAAAGGTAAAGAGAAATTTTAAAAGATCAGAGGGTTCCAGAGAAGGAGCCCTTCATCCAGGAAGGGTGGGAGAAGTGACTTAGGAACCAGATGACAGGGCTGCAGAAGGCACAGCCCCACGATGTGATCTCTGCTTTCTTCCTCTTCACCAGTGGAGTGCAGCAGTGAGTTGTTCACAGAGCCATCTGGGTACCTGAGCAGCCCCGAGTATCCCCAGCCCTATCCCGAAGACCTCCGGTGTAACTACAGCATCCGTCTGCAAAAGGGCCTGTCTATCACCCTCAAGTTCCTGGAACCCTTTGAGATTGATGATCACCAGCAAGTCCACTGTCCTTATGACCAGCTCAAGGTGCTGAGATTTGCAAACTCTCTTCCCAACCCTGCTGCCAGACCCAGACAGGAATCGTGGGGACACCACTGTTCAGATGAGAAATATGGGTTCAGTACAAGCAGAATGCCCCAGCACGAAGGACTGAGCCCTTGTCTCTCTGTCAGTGCATTTAATTACCACTGTCCTGAGGTCAGAGGCTCTGGGTCATAGGCCCCTGTGAGTGAAGAATAAAACCCCCATCCTTCTTCCAGTTTAATCTCCCTTGGATTTAATCTCAGGGGTTGATAGCTGTGATTCCCAGATAAGGGAGAAGCAGAGTTTGTGTCAGGTCAGGCTGTTGTTCTGATCTGTCAGTGCAGGCATCAGCTAAGGTGGGTCAAACAACCAGCCCTATTCACCATCATAGGCACTCTGGTAAACTTGGTCTGGATTGAAACAGGCGTTCTGAGGCAGAGAGGTATGTGTGTTTCTGTCCCTGTGATATATGTTTTCCTCATCAGATCCAAGCACGAGGGAGAGAGATTGGTGAATTCTGTGGCAGGGAACCACCTGGCATCATTGAAACCAACAGTAATGAGGTGGACATACTCTTCCTCACCGATGAGTCAGGGTTCAGCCGTGGCTGGAAGATCCACTACACCTCCGAGAGTAAGAGATTTCTCCCCCAAAGGCTACTACAGCCTGCTGACACTGTTTGCTAATTCCAGCTTAAACTGTCCCTCTCTCTAACAGGAATACGGTGCCCACAGCCTGTCCCACGGGATCAGTTCACCATCATCAGAGACCTGCAGCCTGTGTATCAATTTCAGGACTATTTTGTTGTCAGCTGCAAGACTGGCTATAACCTGATGGAGGTGAGATCCTTTCTCCACTCCCTTCAGCCATATTCTGTTTCGTCTTCAATTTGTGTCTTTCACCTTTGGTTAAACTTCCTTTGCAGATTTCACTCATGGCAACCTCTTGTAATTTCTGTTTCTTCTTTGCTTCTCTCAGCTTTCTTCCAGTGGTTTCTCTTTTCCTAGCTCTCTTCCTTACACAGTTACTCTTTCATACAGCCCTGGTAGAAGATGAAAGACAAAGATCCCAGGAAAAGCTGGTAAACAAGAACTCCTCTTTGGAAGGATATGAAATCAGACTCAGAGCAGAAGATGTTACCTGCCTCCCTTGCCATCCCATTGCCAGGGCTGAGTAGCACCTCTGACTTGTCATGGTTTTATAGCTGCTGGCTGCTGGTATCCTGGCCAGCTATGAGGAATGTGTAGCCTGTGGCAAATACAGGATGGAGGGAAGGCAGGAGGTGACAGCAAATGGAACAGACTGCAGAGGGGAAAATATTGGACAGCAGTGAAAAGATGGGCACATATTTTAATGTGGGGAAGGAATGAAAGGCTCTGTACAACCAACAGGTGTTTTTCTTTCCCACGCAGGGCGACCGGAAGCTGGTGTCCTTCACAGCTGTCTGCCAGGCTGATGGCACATGGCACCAACCTATGCCGCGCTGTGAAAGTGAGTGATCTGAGAACAGAGACAACTTCCCCTGCTATGGCTTTTTTCCTCCAGAAACTCGGGAAGTTTAGCCTCTCTGACTCAATTTGTCCATGCCATAGCCTCATGGATGTGCTGTCTGGAAGAACCTGTGGAGGTCCACCGTTGCTTCACATTTTTCCGCTTGCAAAAATTCAAATGTTTTTCCTCCCTTACAAAAATGCATAAAATATCATTCAAAAATTGCTATGATGTTGCTACATCTAAAAGCAAAAGATCCTAATCTGGGATCTATTTTGGAACAACTTCTCTTTGCCCAGTGTCCTAACTGGTCCTTCACATCATGGCCCCAGTGCCCAGACTTGCAGGCAGTCTGCCTTTGATTCATGTCTTCTTCTCTTTTCTTCGTTGTAGTTGTGAACTGTGGCAGCCCTAAAAACCTGACCAATGGTGTATTCACCTACGTTAATGAATCTGCAAACAACGAGTACCAGTCAGTGATCTCATACCAGTGCAATGAGCCCTATTACCACATCGTCACTGGAACTGGCGGTGGTGAGTCCCAATCCCACACAGACACTGAAACCTGTGCCTGGAAAGGCCTCTCACATTTCTAGTTAGAATTGTCTCTTCTCCCCAGGCTTAGGGCTCATGCTTTCCTCCTGTGAAGACTCTCCAGTCTTTCCTTGACCTGCAGTGTATCTCTGGAGTCTTCTTATCTCAGCCTATTCCCACCCTGCTTCATTCCCAGAGTCCATCACATCCCTCTTCCATGCTCCCCTTACCTTTTGCAGAAGGTCTTATTCTCTCAGCTGTAGTCATGGAGTTCATTCTTTTCTAGTGGATTTCATTCTTTTCTGATGGATTTCATTCTTTCACTGAAATTTGAGGCATGGTGTCTGGGAATCGCCAAAATTCAAAAAACTCACTGCATCAGTCCAAGTTGCTACAGATGCAAATAAATGAACACACACTTCGCTCCACTGTAATGCTGTTTAGCTCTTTGGAATATTGTTCAACTGCAGAGGTATCTAAGATATAACCCAATAACATACCTAGAGAAAAATCTATTTTAATGCAGCAGGTCAGAAAAATTAAGTCATTCAAAACCATTCACATGCCTTCTTTAAAAAAAAGTAGATTTCTGACCTGAATCAGTTTCTGGATACAGTTGCCAGCATGGACACACGGTTGTGCTGCATGCTGGAGAAATGTGACAGGCTATAATTGAGGCCAGGAGCAAGCAGCTAAAGAGTTCTTTTAGTTGGTACTAATGTTCAATTTGATTATCCTTGCATCTGAGTTTAACTCCTTCATACAGAGTCAGAGCTCAGTTTCATCAGAAAAAAAATCCGGAGCAAGCAAATACCAGCTCCAGCCAAATTCTGATGGGGAATCATCATAATTTAGTCAATTTTGGAAGAGAATAGCAAACACTTTCTTAGAAGCATTTACTTCAGTGCTAAGACAAATTGTATAAAAGTTATTTTTAGTCACCAGCACAAACTTTCTAAGAAAAGCAAGAGTGTTGGAGGCAGTGAAGTTTGTGTTGAGAGGTGACATGTGAGTTTAGCTGACCTGCAGCTTAGGCTCAGAAATAGATAGTGAGCATGTACAGTAACTGACTCATCTGGTTCCCATTTCTGGAACAAACCACCTTGTCCTACTCTCTGCAAACTACCGACACCAGAAGCTTGAATCTAAAATCCATGCTTTTAGTGCTTCCCTCCCTTCTTTGGGCTAAATAAGGTCAACCAGTGCTCTGTACACCTGTGGACTCGGTGAAGAAAAGACTTCACGCAGATGGCCCTTCAGGCTTTTCTTCTACAGGAGCAATGCCTGAGCCTTACTGCTCCCCTGGAAGTGAGGTGCTTCAAGATGTACAGATGGAAACATTCCATACTGTACCACAGGCAGCTTTTCCCAGGAAATAGTGCTTTGGGATGGAAGGGCTGAGGAACCTCTTGAAAATACTCTATTCTATTCTATTCTATTCTAATCTATTCCGTTCTGTTCTATTTTCCCACCCCGTGGCTGCAGGCCTGGGTCTGATTCCATTCCCTCTCATCCTACAGACAGATTCACCTGTTCTCCTGAGGGAACATGGCTGGATCAGGATGGCCAGAAGAGAATTCCATCCTGCTTGCCAGGTCAGTAAAAACTCTGACTTTGTCTGGTATTTTTTGACTCATGCTTACAATCAGTACAAGACTGGGACAACATGCAGGGAAGGGAGTGAGGATACTGGTATCAGTGAAGGACATCAGGGAACGCTATCCAGAAAGCCAAAACAAAGTGAAATCAAACAGTGATTGTGAGGAAAGAAAGAGAAAAGCCAGGACAACAGAGGGTGTCATGTTCTTGTGTTTCTCCACAGTGTGTGGGAAGCCAGTCCATCCCGTTATTGAAGTCCAGCGGATCTTGGGTGGCAAATCAGCGGGGAGAGGCAATTTTCCTTGGCAGGCTCTGACTGGCATCAATGGACGAGGGGGTGGTGCACTCCTGGGCGATCGCTGGATCCTGACGGCTGCCCACACCATCTACCCCAAAGGAGGAGTACAGAACAGTGTGAGCCTGGAGCAGCTGGCAGAGGAGGCCGACATTTTCCTCGGCCACACCAATGTAGACGAGCTCCACAAGATGGGTAACCACCCTGTACGTAGGATCTTTATCCATCCAGATTACAACCCTAAAGACGAGCACAACTTCAATGGGGACATAGCCCTGCTGGAGCTGAAAAACCCAGTAACCCTGGGCCCCACACTACTGCCCATCTGTCTCCCAGATACTACCAACACCTCATTCTACACACATGGGCACATGGGCTATGTGAGCGGCTTTGGTGTGGATAAAAACCGCATCTCAAGCGATTTGAAGTACGTGAGCCTACCAGCAGTTTCTCGAGAGAAGTGTCAGAGTTGGCTGGACAGTAATAAGAAAGGTATCCCTATGGTTTTCTCTGAGAACATGTTCTGTGCTGGCTTCCTCGAAGGCAAGCAGGACACCTGCCAGGGGGATAGTGGGAGCATCTTCACGGTGTTAGACAGGGAAAGCGGTCGCTGGGTGGCTACCGGCATAGTTTCTTGGGGAATTGGCTGTGCCACAGGCTATGGCTTCTACACCAAGATCCTCAGCTACATGGACTGGATCAATGGGATAGTAAAGGAGGACAGGCCCTAGGTATTGCTGTCCTACTAACGGAAGCATCATTGGTAGCATATCAATTTCCACAGCAAATCACATCCAAAGCTTTGGATGATGTCCCAAAGGCTTTTCAAACACGCAAAGCATGTAACCTTCATCATGAGCACTTCTGAAAGCTGCCATCCTGTTTGATTGTACCACTGGCAGCTTGTGGGACACCTCTGTGGATGTTCTTCACACAAATCTTATAACCGGATGAAGCCTTAATCATATCAGGAAATCTCATGACAGCAAACATGTTATGGTTTGAAATGCTGATGATACCATGAGACTACTGCAGTCTACTTTTGTACTCTATTTTGTGGGAAGGTTGCAGGGAAGAAGACTTCCTTGAAGGATGGGGTGGTTTCTGCTGAGTACAATGTGCGGAAGCCCATTGGCATCAGTGAGATTCTATGAATATTAAAATACTTGCTGGATAAACTAGGTGTTTTATAGTTTTTTGTCTCTGTATTTAACAACAACTGGATATTTCTCACCACAGAAAGAAACTTAGGGACTTTATATAGAGATTGCTTTACCTACCACTAAAATGTTTCCAGTTCTGCAATGGCCTGTGGTAGCTGCTTTTCTGTCCCAAAATTACCATTAGATTACCCAGCCTGAAACCCCAGGTGGCTTCAAGGGAGGCAAAAATAACTTGCCTGTGTGGTGCCACATTCTAAAAACAGGGAAGACAGCAACCAATCTCATGGACAAGAGAGCCCAGGAACCTTCACTGATCAGAGTTTCAGGATCGATTTTTTTTCAATACTATATGAAATAAAGCTTTAACTGCAGGACAGCAGCTCTAAAATGATACTGACTCAGAGAAAAGGTGACCTCTCTTGTGTTGTGGGTATTCTCTGGAGTTGTCTTCTTGACTAGATTTTCTACTGCAAAATAACCTACTGTGTTCTCATGAGTCACTGAGAGAAACAAGATATAAGATCCTTGGTTACTAGTCCAACAATCCAATAATGTTTTGCTTGTTACACAAAACTGAAGGTGCTTGAGCTGAGTGCAGGATTCCATGTTAAACCTCCCAAGAGCTGTACACATCCTCCTCACCATTTCCTAAACTCCCAGAAAAACAGGCTGGAAGAAGATGTCTCTGTCCAGTCCACTGCTGGCAGTGGGGCTAACTTCAGAGCTTCAGGACCTTGCCTGGGCAAGTTACCGAGAGATCTAGGGACAGAGATTTCCCAGTCTGTTGTGGCATTTTCGCCAATGCTGACCCACGTGCTAGGAAAAAGCCCAACTGGAAATTTAGGTATCTGAATAGAGCAGTTAGGTTCCCCTCTTAGCTTCCTCCTCTTTGAGCTGAACAAATCCAGTCTCTCGGTATATGGCATCTGTACCAGTTCCCTGATCATCTCAGTGGAAGGATGTCTGTGAATGGCATAGGACCTTCCAGAGCAGAATATACTCCTAACACGTCAGGTAATATTCCTTCCCTAAAACACGAGAAGGCAGTGTTTTGGGAGAAAAATCAAGCATTATTTCTTTTCTAACTCAATAAAATTTGAAAAAAAAAAAAAGCCTGAGGACAGGTGAATGAAATTATTTTCAAAATGTCTGTTCTGTTCAGATTAATTCAGAAGTCTGAAGTCCTCTTGGCTGGCAATGGTTGATCAGTGAGATGGAACCATCTCAGAAGAACTTTATTAGGACTCTTAGGTAGAGAGGTGAGGTACTACAAGTTCCAGCTTGATGAAAGCTGGCAGAGTCAGAATATGATTAGACACTTGATTTAGGGAGTTTCAAGGAGAACTAGGTCTAGACTGAGGAGAAGAAAGGCATTACAGACACAGTAGCAGATTACACAAAAGGCAGTTAGGACATTCTTTAATGCTGTTAGATATTCTGAACACTACAGGAAATACATAACTCAGAAACCAGGCTCTGACCCTTCCCTGGCAACCAACAATTACTCTCTCTTGTCTTCATTGAAACCTCCCTGTCAGGTTTCCCTGTCAGGTTTCCCATCCCCATTGAGGGCATGGCTAGGTCTTCTCCAAGTGGGAAAAAACAGGATGGAAAAAAATGAAAGGAAGCAGAAGGAGTCTCTTTATTCAGAATAATGTCTTCCTTTGACACTACTATGAGTGGAAGAAAGAGAATTTCCCTTCCCAGGCATGATGACAGTGGGAGAAACAGATCCACACTCCTGACTCTCCACTCAGCATAGACACGATGAGTTACATTGTGTTATATATTGCCCATTATATATACGGAGTGAACAGGGTCACAGCCAGCCCAAACATGCAGCCACCACATTTAGAAAGGGTGACTGTGCTGAAAGGAGAAACAGCTATTTCTGCCAAGCTTCCTCATCCTTGTGCTCACTCATGGTCTGTCTAATCCAGTCCAAGTAACGCACCACCTTGGTGTAAAGACCGAAGGTGCCACATTTTGGCCCCCAGGAGATCAGCCCCGCGACATAGTACTGGGTGGCATTCAGAGGATCCTGGATGGCATAGGCACCACCACTATCCCCCTGACAGCTGTCCTTGCCACCACCAGCACAGATCATATTGTCGGTGAATATGTAAACGACGGAATCATCAGAGCCCTCTGGCTTCACGGATCGGCACTTGTCCATGTTCACCACGGGAATCTGGGCCTTCCAAAGATCAGCAGGGAGTCTTCCTCTCTCTCTCCGGCCCCATCCAGCAATGTAACCCAGAGTCCCTTCTTGCAGCTCATATTCAGGTGATTTACCAGGAAGACAGATGGGTGAGATGTTCGGACCCATCTTCACAGGATCCTTCAGCTTCAGTAGTGCAATATCATTATCAAAATCAATCCTGGTTTCTGTGGGCTCCTCCTTCCAACCAGGATGAATGAATGAAGCTTCTGGGACCAGCTTTTCGGCTTCCCATTTCAGAGATTCTCTACGAACATCGATTACCCCAGCATACATGGTGGGCTTGTCATATCCCTCCAGCACGTGAGCTGCAGTCATCACCCATCTGTCAGAGATGAGCACACCACTTGCTCTGGGGTCATTGAAATACACCTGCCAGGGAAAGTTGCCCTTTTCTGCACGGGTGCCTCCAAAAATCCTTCCTGTGTCCCGGATGGGATTACTAGGCACCCCACAGACTAGAAAGAAAATTAAAAAAGAGGAACCAGATGGGAGAATTAGCAGTTGCAAACAGGGGTTCCTTTGGTACTGCTAAAAAGCCCATAGTCCCCTCCTTCCCGTGTCCTCTAAATAAATTTTGAATCTGAGTAACCATGTTTTTATTTTATGCCACAGAGCTTGCAATTAGTATGTACAGAGAAATCAAAGAAAATTCTAGCAAAACTACTAACAACACTCAATTTAGACTGAAAATGCTCATTCTCAAATTCACTTTTCTGGAAAGCAGTTGTCACCCCGACAGTGTTACGTATGTCAAAGCTCACCATTTAATTGCCTTCTAGTTGGCATTTTTCCTTTGCTGAATTATGCTCTTTAGATGAAGGGATTGTCTTTGAAAAAATACTTGTTTGATTTCTTAGAAATATGACACTGCTCTTTAAATTTTTTTTTTTTTGGTGAACTCCAGTTAGTCTCAGGTTAAGAGTTCAGGTTTGTCACTGATGTTTTACCATTTTTGCTCTCCATTCTATTAGTATGTAAAATCTTAAGCAGTGGGAGATCTTATCTGAAGATCTTCTGGGTGCAGAGATGCTCCATATTTTTTGAGTAAAATGTCCAGTAACATTTTGAAGAATGTTAATGCTAAGGATATAAATAATGCTGGTCATTCTGAAATAGCTAGGAAATTGATTTCTTATCACGTTGCCTTGTTTGCATTGAACTCTTAGTCAGAAAATCAGAGATTAAGAAACTGTAGACAGCAGATAGCTTCTAACTTGCATGAAGCCAAATTTGTTAAAGAATTTTACATAATCATAGGAAGATTTAGGCTGGAAGGTACCTCTCAGTGCCTCTAGTTCAACCTGTTCCTCCCTAACTGCCCTCCCCCCTGTCCTCCTAACTCCTAAGCCAGGTTACTCAGAGGCTTTGCCGGGTAACTTCTGCTCACCTCCTAGGGTGGTGATTAGCCAGCCTCTCTGGACAGTAGTTCCAGTACTCTGGGGGAGGATTTTTCCTTAAATACAACCAGAATTTCCTTTGTTGCAACTTGAGCCTGTCATTGCCTTTTATTGCTGTGTCCCACTGAGAGGAATACGGCTCCATATTCTTTGTAGCCTCCTCTTGGGTAGTAAATTCCCTGAGCTTTATCTTGCAATTGGCCTTTGTCACTGTGTACTTGTACAGTCCAAGTCACTGTCTGAGCTGTGACTGAACACTTCAGAGAGCTGAATCTCCTCCACCTGAATCTTGTACTTCGCCAATGAGGACCTGGGGCTTTGAAGGACAGGCATCATGTACAACTAGGCCAAGTCATGCTGCCTCCTCTATGAGGGTAAACTGAACAGTACACAGGTTTTTAAATTCTCCCTATCAGCTGTAAGTTAAGAAAAGAAAAATATAAAGACAAAAGAAGCAGCGTTCTTCATATGCTGCATGCACATAAAGTTTTTGGTAGTACCTGGGACACATTTTGGTAGCTTTGTTCCCATCTCTTCATTGACCCATTCTCCACTGGCTGAGCACCGATATATCACTTGGAAAACACGAGAGAAAGAAGAGTTTCATAAGGATACAATCAAGATGAACACAGGGTAAATAACACTACTGTATATGATATACCAACCTTCTCATTTCCAAAGCAAGCACAGCTTGGTAAGCACTGCTGTTATCTCCCTACCAGAGTGCTTCTATTCCTTTTCTGGAGAGACCTCATCTAACAGGTTTCTTGAGTCCTTTTTCACCAGAACTCTGTGCTACATGTGGCAAAAACCTCCATGGTTCACTCACAAGGCAAATGGAGAGAGGACTTGCTAATGCATTTAAGGTCAACAGCCCAAGCATTGTTAGTGTATTAAACACAGAGGCAACACAAAACTACTGCCTGCAACCCCACATCAGTCTTGACCTTATGACCTTATGGCCCCATGACGGTGCCAGAACCATTTCTTAGGCCTTTAACCAAAGGAATATGAGTGTGTAGCAGAGGCAATGCTCACCATCCCCTTTGTTTTCCAGGGTGTAGTAGGGTGCCTCACACTGATACCGGACAGCAGCTGTGTACAGAGGCTCGCGGAGTTCGGAGATGTACAAGGCTTGGGCGCTGTCAACAGAAGGGGGATCACCACAGTTCACAGCTGTAGAGAAGAAAAAAAATGGATCAAATACAATCAAAGGGGCACCCTCACATCATTCTGTAGGACAGGGAACCACTCAGCTCCTCTAGGAGTCATAGGGGGTCACTTTCTCTGTCCCTTGAGCATGCTCAGACCCAGTCTTTCAGCATCCTCCTAATCTGGAGATATAGTGGATCTAGAGCATAAACACTCCATTCCAATTCCCTTCCCACAACACAGACATGGGTCACTTACGAACACATCTCAAATGGGAGTTGCTCCATTCACCGTTTTCCTGACAGCCGGAGAGAAAACTTGTGATGCTATCTCGTTGCTAGGAAAAAGAACACATGATCTATGTAGGTCTCTGGACCTGAAATACTTCTGACACAGGTGCTCTGTTGGAGAGGCCTCAACTGCAGTGGCTGGAAGAGGTTTCCTCTTACTACTGCTGTGTTGAAAACTTTGAGTTCCCAAAGGTACTCAGGACCCCTGACGGGAATGGCCTCAAGATGTTGCTGAGTGGGCCAAAGGGGACACATGCTTTTTTATTTCACTTACCCTCACAATTTCGTAGCCTTCCACACAGGTCACATTCACAATGTCCTTCAAGATATACCTATCCTTCTTTGGGTCAAGAACAGAGTTGGGGATGACACTCATGGGACAGGTTACAGCTTTGAAAAGATAGGTGGAAATCAGTGATGAACTGGTTCAAGATTTACTCTCCTTCCAGCTTCCAGCTTCTTTCTCCCCAGTGATTTTTTCCCCTAGTAAGCAGGCATACTCTTACTCAGTACCAGCAGCTGTGAACCTGTTAACACGCTGTTAGTGTGATCCCAGTGCCATGAATGTGGCCTGGGACAAGCCCTGTCCCTAACTCAGCAGCAGAGTGAACACATTCCCAAGCGTTTACTCACGGTCCCCATAGTAGCGTATTTTCCAGCCTTTGTGCTGTGTGCCATGGTCTGTCTGGAAGATTATGTCAAGAATGTTGTTCCTGGTTTTGATTTCAGGAGGACCTGGGAATTTTCTGCCACAATAGGGACCAAAACGCTGTTTTCCAGAGACAATCTGAGAAAATAACAAACAAGAATAAATGAGAAATGCCAAATGTATGGAGAGAGCTATTAAAATACGCACTCAATATATACACATTCAAATGTGTTCCCACAAATTTCAAAAGGTAACGTAATTGAAAATAAAGTTCAGCAGTCCCAAAGTCTCCGGAATATGAGGAGATTGATGGGAGGTTCAGAGCACCCTGACTCCTACGCTCCCTAAGCTGCACACCTACTGTTAAGCTGTCGTGGCAGGTCCCGTTGGAGTCGGCCGGTTCCACATCGAAGTCCCCACTGCGTATGCTCAGCACCACGAAGTAGCCTGGGCTCAGAGCCACTCGGTAGTCACACCGAGAGTTCTCTGGGTACTGGCTGGGATAGTTGGGGCTGGCAATCTCCCCTGTTGGCTCAGTGAAGACATTTCCACTGCAGTTCACTAGGATTAAGGAAGGAACACGAGTAGGATTCAGAAAGGAAATGGTCCATGTGTGCACCTGACAAGCTCTCCCTCTTCCACCATATCCCCAGTCTGCCCAGCTACCTGCAATAAAAATGTCACAACACTGCATTTTCCCACGAAACTGAAGCCAGGGCAACTCTCTACCCAGTCAGCCAGGGACTTTAACTCCTTTTTACCCTCCACCTGCGATTTAGTCTTCCTTTCCTCATGCTCAGGTCCTCATATTATACTTCTTTCAACATGCATCGTTTGTGATCTTGCAACTTTTTGATTTGAGCCAAGCAGGCCCTTGGTGATTTTTGTGTCCTTATGGACTTCCCTGTTTTGTCAGAGATTTAAAGAGTCACAGATAGCAGTATGCTAAGAAGGGTCTCTATCACAGTCTTTAAAGAATTTCGTTGAGTAGCTTCTTAATTCTCTTGACACAGAAATAAAAATAAAATTGTTAAGAATGTGTTAATAGAAATTCCCCAAACCACGGTCTACTGCAGTTGCAGTAGGCTCCCAGATTTGCACTGGGATGGGTTTTTCCCCCCAAAATACACCTGTCACAAATGGCTGAGAAGGTTGATAAAGTCTTCCAAGTGCGATATCTCACCTGGCCTAAATTAACCCTTGCTGTTGACCACGGCTCACGCACATCTCTTACCTCCACAAGTTTTCTTATCTTCATAGAGGAAATAATCTGGTGGACAGCTACAGAAGTAGCCTCCAATATAATTATTACAGTAATGACTGCAAGGTTCATCCACAAAATCCATGCACTCATCCAAGTCTGCAAGTGTGAAAAGATGAATCAGCCAAATTAGGAGAGGGCCCTGAGGGCTGCAGAAAGTGAAGCAAACACTAGTGGACAATAAGGAAAAGGTATATCTAAGACAATATTTGTACTGGCCATACTGAATGGCAGAATGCCGTTCTGTCTGCTGGGATCTCTTTAAATAAGGTATTTCTGTGAGAAAAACCCTTCTGTCAGCTTTCCTCCCAGCCTGGACACTACAGAGATTCAGAGCAGGCTGTTTTAACCTTACCCACAGCAACATAGTAGGCAGCAAAACCAGTGAAACGCTCCTCGTTGGAAAAGTCTGATTGGAACATCATAGTGAGGCTGTTGTAAGGGACGTGAAATTCCTCCACAATCCGGGAGCCAGGGGCACGAGGTTTCTTCTGCCCGCAAAGCACGCTTTCAACATAGCCACCAGACAGGATCTGCAGAAGAATTCAGAGACACCTCACCTCGCTACTGCAACATGTGGAATTACCAACACTTGAGTCTTTCAGCTTTTAGGCGCTAAGGTGCAGCTGAATGGGGCCCCTGGACAACCAGTTTCATGATATTCGTAAGACATATGAGGAGTGTTCCCTCCTACTGACTTCCCAGTGAAATACTTGTCTTAATTTCTCAGATACAAATTAATCCACACAGTTTGCTGTTAACATCCTTTCTTCAGGCCCACTTGTGCAAAAAAAAAAACCTGTGTTTCAAAGCAGCAAAACCAACCATGAGAGTCCACAGAGCAGCCCAACAGGCTCACTGGTTTGTTGCAGAAGGACACAGGTTATTACAGAGCACACTCATCCTTCTGTCCCACCTTGGTCCTCCTCAAAGGTGTCCTGGGGCTGCACTTGACCTTACCGCCCCTTTTCACACACAGCTGTGGTGGGATAGGATGGTCTTGTTTCTGCCTGTCTGTGTGGAGGTGCTTGATCTTTTGTGCCTTGTGGGGCAACGTGGAGCAGGGCTAGTTTTTAGAAATCTGTGGCGCATAGATCATAAAAAACTGTGGTGCAAGGGACCACAGCACTTCATCTGAGTGGCCACTATCCCTACACAGATGGATTGTTTTTAACCTCCATCATTTCAAATCAATTTCTGTTTGCAATAAATCGCCTATGCCCACTCATTGATTAATTCCAAATATTTTCAGGTACAGGCAACTATTCCGCTAAGAAAATAGTCCTTTTACACCTACACTTCAATGGCTAGGAATATGCCGTGCAATAAGAGGGTGTCACTGATGGCTAAGAAGACTTTTCCTAAGAATATAGGATAAACACGGGATGGGGGGTATAAATGGGACACTCACTTGGCAGACAACGCTCATGTGATTATAAAGCAAACTTGAACGGATTTCATGACTGCTAGTGGAGATACACCCATTCATTTGGACTTCTTGGAGCTCAGAACAGGAAGGCTGTGCCTACCTCCTCGTCCAGCCCTGAGCTTTGTGCACAGCTTTGTTGTTCTGTGCTCCAACCTGCCTTCTTGAATTTTTCTCACTCGAGGACATGGACAGTACCTTCACAAAGTCATATTCGCAGTCCTGCGATGGTTCAAGATCCAGATGTGTGAAATAAAGATGAATACCATATCCCGAAGGGACCTGGATTTCCCAAGTTTCGTTCATATCATTGGGATACCCCTGAGGATAATTGGGTGACAAGATCTCTCCATACATGGAGGCCGCGTCAGCCCAGATGGGGAGACAGAAGAAGATCAGGGACCTGAGAAAAGAGAAGGGAAGATGAGATTGCAGTAGTGTTTTCCATTTTCGTACGTGCATAATCCCCAGTGAACAAGCCAGACTTTGGCTGCACGTAGCATGCAGCAGAGCTCCTGGCTCTGGAGTTTCGATGGCCACTGCTGTGGCTGTGTGGGGCTTGTCTTTCTCCTGTAGCTTTTCACGCAGGAGTACAACCTCAGTCGTGCTCTCTGCTTCTCTAAGTCTCTGTAAGAGCTGGTAAAGCTGCAGGAGCTGAACACAGGGATCATAAGTGCTCTTCCCTACTCATTGCCCTGTTCTGGAGGCTAGTTGGGCTATTTTCAGATTTGAAAATCAGTACAGTCTTGCAGGGAAAACATATGATTTATAGAACACAAGTACTAATAAACCTTGAGATTTATTAACTCACCACATCTGGGAAAAGCAGTTCATCCTTTCTGCAAACCTTCAGGAACTGGACTTTGGAGCTATGATCTGGGACAAAAAACTGTGATTGGTTAATCTTGCTTGTGTATCTGTGTGTCAACTATCAGCTAAGCAGGTAAAGACCATAAAACCCCAGCTTGGGGAAAATAGATCAAGATTTTGCCTGAAAACAAGTTCGTATCTCTCTCCCTTCCTGCGCAGAGCAAACCCAAGCATCAAGAAGGAAGCCTAAGATCCATACAGACAAAATCTCTGTCTTGGTACTCACCAGTGCTCACACTCTCCCCTTATGACCATCAGTGAATCCAGACACCATGCTGGTGCACAGCAAATTAAGACAGAGAGAGAACACATCCCCCACAGGTACCCAATGCATTCTTCCCAGCACCTCAAAGATCATGCTAAGACCCTGGGGTTGGGAGCAGCTTGTCCTGACTCTTCTAGCTGTCAGACAACGACGTTGGGGAATATCCTCCTTTCTCATTTCTATTGCCTCCAGTATTTACCTTCTCTCCATAGCTCACGTCTGGTTTTCTCCTCTCTCCCCTTCGGTTTTCTTTCTTTCTCTTTTCCTTCCTGTGCACACCCTCCTCCCAACGCACCCAAAGCTGAGTTCTGGGGAAGCGAGCTCTAATTCGCAATATCGCGGCCCCCTCTATCGGTGGGATGCGGCTTCCCAGCCTTCCCTCTAGGGCGAGATGCTGGCTGTCAAAGCTCTCGGCAGGAAGGGGAATTCCCAGAACGAGTTGCACAATCCTGTTGGCTGAAGTTGCTGTGGGGAATGCTCTGATCTGGTTGTATTTTCGGGAAATCAGATGACTTTGGGGAAAAGGGAGGGGAATAGAGTATTCGGCTGCCTTTCCTCTCCTCTTCTTTCCCCTCCCTTTTAAAAGTTGGAAGTAACATCAAAGGGTGTAGAAAAGGGAGTCCAGTGCTTCTGCATTCTGTTTGATCATTGTGTCCAGAGATCACTTTGGTGTTCAGTCTTGCTGTAACCTGATGGCCAGAGGGCTGCTGCTACTGCTCCTCACTGGACACTTCAGAGACCCTTTTTTTAGGGAAAAAATAAAAAGGAAAAATAGTGGCCTATTCAATGTTGTGCCTCTCTGAGGCTACCAGCAGGAGGAGGAGTACATGGTTTTGCTGGGTTCGGTATGGGGACACATTTAGGACTAGGAACACGTAACTATGTTTTTATTTACCAAGTGAGCTTCATCATGTTCATCAGACTCAGCCCTGGAGCAAGATAGATCTAAGATCCTTGCAGGAAGGAGTTCAAAGCCTTACACCAGATCGGACCCTTAGCCCAGCCAGTCCCCACAAGCCAAGACCAAAATACAAGCTAAAGTATCTGTCACTAGTACTCTAGAAACCCCTTCCTCCTCACAAACCAGCTGCACTGGGATTGGACTATAAATGAAAATCTAAAACTCCATTACAGCCTCTACTCTTTACAGCCAGCACAGCAGACTCCAGAGCTTGTTTTAGACAGGAAAAAAAAGTGCTTCAAGTCTCAGCAGGCCATAGGCAAAGTGCTTTAGCAAAGCCCATCTGAAAGAGTCCTTCATACTGTCAAGGGAGAGAAACACCTCCAGATGATTCATAACTGACTTCATTGTAGTCAGGATAAAGGCTTTGCTTGAAGAACATGCCTAGTCTGTTTTCTTCGTCAAAATGAGAATGGAAGGAGAAAGAAAACAGAATGTCATCTCACTTCTGATGTCTCTTGGGAGCACAGCTTGATGTTTTGAACTGGAATTTTGAGAACCAGGAAAACAGTGATGAAAAATACACAACAGATCACAGGGAGATGTTTTCTCCCCTGAGCTGTGCAATGTAAAAACCCTGCCAGTGACTCTTCAAGCCACAATCATATTTTAAGGTGGGCATGGTGGAAATAAAATGACTGTGAACTGATGTATTATGCATGTCATTTTATCACAAGGGAATTCTATATTTTCCTATAAACCTGACTCAACTCGTCTATAGCAGTGGTAGATGAATATGTGTATGAATATTAGTAATTATTTAGAAATTAATTAAGAAATATTTATTATTAATCAATTAATTTCTATTAATTAAGAAAAAGATTGCTTAAAATAGTTAAATAAAGAAGTAGCTGCACTTTATCTGGTCACATATCCACATAATGCTAATTATTTATGCAGAAGACTGGTAATATTGATATATGTTTACACTGAATACATGCACAACATTTGATTGCATTTTCTTAAATCTGTTTTGTTTTTACAACTTGTAAGATGAAACAGCTAGGTAATATATTTCACAATTCTCTGCAACTATGTCAGATAACAATTTAAAAGAGGCAAAATCATGCCATTAAGGTTAGTAAGTGATCACATTAAATTCACCAAAGCAATATAATTCTGCTCAGAGGCCCACATATTCTCTTAAATTCCTAAATTACATGACCACATACTACTTTTCCCAAATTGCATAAGACAACCCCTTTCTTAAAATGACTCAGGGTTGTGTAGCTGTAACCTTTCTGCCAGATGTTACGCAGCAGAGTACTGTTCCAGATTTCATAAAATTACCATTTAAAACAGGCTTGACTGGCTTGTCCTCCCTCAGGAAGTTGGGGGCGAAAAAAGTTTTTCCCAAGTTCTTAAGAAAAGCCACACACATCTCCATCTGGAAACACTGAGTCAGTGCATAAGAAAAAAGGGCATAAACATCAAAAGAGAAAACAACATTAACTAAGTGAATCGAGGGAATACAAGTAGCAGGGAATCAGGGATATAGAAGTAAGAAGTAAAATATCCTCAACCTACAAAGACTATGGCAGTAATTTCCCTGTTTCCCATTCTGCCGATAAGAGGGTTCTGCGGGTTTCTTGCACACTGCACTTCCCACCTCCCTCTCGTGACCCAGGCCAGTTTTGTTGCCAGTCATTAAATTGGGAGCCTTGAAAAAACTCAGGAAAAGCTGGCAGTGCAGGTGTGTTCTGGATCAGAACTGTTCAATACAATTCACTGATTTCCACCTCCGCAAACTGCACCGGGGCATTTTCACCAGAGTCTGTTCACCTCTTCTATTCCCTCCGAGTCTCTTTGCAAAGCTTCCACCATCTCCCAGTAAAACCTGGGACTTGGGAACACTGCTCAGTTCACTGTACTACACTGAGATGCCTGCTGCCTTCTGACTTCCCTCCCCTACACCCCTGGATGTTTCATCCATTGCAGTAAAATATTCCTAAATACTTGGGCTTACTTTCAGTGAATTATGGAATGGGTTGGGTTG